>SJYC01138692.1:0-50795 GCA_006408675.1 Madoqua kirkii
AAAAAAATGAAGCTTATCTTGACCCCCTCTGCTCCCTCCCAAGTTTCTCTGCTTCACTCATCACACACATCCACAAAAACTACCTGAAACAGCTGTCAGCACTCACTGTCTCCCATTCTCTCCTCCTACCTCTCTCGAACCCAGCTGCAGCCAGTCTTTCCCTCCCACCCCAGCTCCATTGAATTTGCTCTGATCAGGTTAATAAGGACCTTCTGCTGCCAAATTCCTCCCCTAACTTGATCTGACAGCAGCGTTCAGCACAGGCAATCGCTCTCCTCCTGTAAACAGCCCCTTCACCTGATTTCCAGGACACCATTCTCTCCTGCTTTTTCTCCTCCTCCTCAGTCTGTTCCTTCCAAATCTCTTTTGCTGCTTCCTGACCTTTCAGTGCCACAGTTCCTTCAGGTTCAGTCCTGAGACCTCTCGTTTTCCCTGCACGCATTCCCTGCACCATCCCATCCCAAGCCTTTAAATCTGTCTGAGCACGGATGACTGCCAAGTTTTTATCCCCAACCCAAATCTGTTCCCTTAAACTCCAGACTCATCTCTATCCAAATGTCTGTTTGATATCTTCCTGAGGATGCCTAAGAGAGACCTCAAACTGGATTCATCCAAACCCGAGCTCCTGATTTTCCCTGTACCTGCTCTTCCAGTATCTGCTCCTCTCCCCATGCCACGTGATGCTCCTTCACCTTCCAGCTGCTAGGACAACAAACCAGAGAGTCTCATTAAATTCTTTTTCTTACATCCCATACCAAATCCATCAATAATTCTTGTTAGATTTACCTTCAAATTATATCCAGAATTCAGCCATGTCTTAACACTCTTGCTGTTACCACCTAGATTTGCTCAGTAGCCTCCTGCCTAAAGTCTCCCTACCAACAGCCTCCCTCACTTCTGTTCTTACTCCCTCTCAGTAAAGTCTTCACACAGAGAGGCCCTTTGAAAGTGCCAGCCAGGCCGCATTCCTCTTGTGTGTGCAGCCCAAGGGCTTCCTCTCTCACATAAGGTGCAGGTCAACTTTACTGAATTCTTTCGAGCTCTTTCATCTGGCCCTCCAGTGCCTCGCTGCACTCACCTGCTTCTCCTCTGATCTCCGTCTTGCTAAGTCCTCTTCAACCACAGTGGCCTTGAACTTCTGAACATTCCAGGCATAATCCCACTTCAGCATCTCTGTGTTGGCTGCTCCCTCTGCTTTGTGCAGACATTTTCTGTGAAGAGTTCCCTGGCCGTGTTGTCTAAAATTCAGGCTCCTTTCCTGACATGTCCTATTACCTCTTGCTCCTTTATTAATTTTTTTCCTTGCCACATCGTGCTGTCTAACATACTAAATACTTTGTTATCATGTTTGCTGTCGGTCTTTCTCATTAAAACATAAGCTTGTAACAGCAGAGACTCTGTTTTGGATCTCTGTTTCTCAGGCACTCTGAACAGTCCCTGCACACAGGAACTCAATCCTGGTTGTAGCCATATAATATTACAGTTCTCTAGTTCATAGGCAGAAACTGCTAAACACACACAGGAAAACTGACACTGCTCATGTTAACTGGTGAGGCTTGAACTGGAACTTCAGAGTCCTGACTCCCAAGGCTGAGTTCTTTCCATTCTTCCAAGATATTTTCCACCATTGGACTTAGAATTTTCCACATAAATGTCTTTCAACAACAAGAGGAATCTGTTGCAGCTAGAAAATGAGCAACATTTTCCTTTAATGCACTTAGATTACTGCTCCATATTTACATGAAACCAAACATACAAGGATAATCACTGCAACATTCCATGTAAGAGCAGAAACAGGAGAATCCCAAAACACCACCAATAGAGAACAAGTTAAATAAATTGTGCTGCATTCAAGCAGTGGAGTACTTCTACAGACATGGAAAAGGTAGAGTTAAGTCCATAAGTACTAATTAGAAGCCATATCTCTAAAATATATTACCTGTGTTACAGTTTCTTATCCACAATTCCAAAATCCAAAATACTCTAGAAACTATAAGGTTTTTTGAAACTTAACTGGTGTCGAAACCTGGTCAGTCCTAAATTCACCTGACAGGAAGTATTCACCTGTCTTGACATGAAAAGGTGTCAAGTCATAATTGATCTCATATGGTGTGAGTAGAATATTCATACTTCCCAGTGCCAGTGTGGGGCGCTGCCTCAGACCACCCCAGCTGTTACGTGATAGCCCTCTATCGCTACTCTACTATCTCTAATCACTGTCTCTACTCCAAAAGATTCTGCACTCAACTCCACCAGCCCCAAAGGCTCCTAACAAGGCATTACAGCCTACACTAAGTGAACAAATACAGACGATTAACCGATTTACTTCAAGGTACAGACAGGTTTAGGCCTGGAAATTCTGAAAAGAGTATGTCTTTTTTATAAAGAGTATGTCTTTCTAATTTCTAAGGAGTGGAACAGAAGGCAGTGTTGAACATCTGTCCTCACAGGAACAGGCTCATCTCCTGGGGCAGCAGGAGGCAACCCTGGGTCTCTCTCTGTAGGGCTGCCAGGACACCATTCAGTGGCAAGCAGCTTGCATCCCTTTTTGTCTCAACTAAACGGACATGACTGAGCGACTAAGCACAGCACAGCACACAAAGGTCACAAGCTCTAGCAAGAGAGGCTGATTGACCCATCTTAAGTCATAACCCCTGAGGATGGGGGCAGGGTAGAGTGGTGTGAGGAAGTCTCCTTTAACTGGTGGTGCAGAGGAGACCTCCTAGAAGGAGGCAGTGCTAAGACTCCTACAGAAACAAAGGGGAATGACCTGCCGGGCAGACCACTAAAACAGATGTCAGTAATGCATAGACTATAAACCTACCACTAGCTACTTGTCTATTATTATTCACTGGGTAGACTCCTTGATTCCTCTGGGCCTCTACCCTCTTACAGCTCTTAACAGTTTATTGATGGACTAGACACGATGTTGCTCAGACTTGAAGGTGTGTACAAACCACCTAGGGATCTTGTTAAAAACACAGACTCTGAGTCAGCAGGTCTGGGGTGGCTTGTACAACTTCTCAGGTGATGCTCAAGTTGCTGGTCAACCAGCCTACACTTTTCAGTAGCAGAGCCCCAGTGGACTGTGCTGTGGCTTGTAGGTGATAAGATGCTAATAAGGCAAATGAGCAAAATGTAAGCTTTTGAATAAGCTACATTTTAATAGTGAGACATGGTTCAAAACTTTCTTTGTGGCCCAGTATATTGCAAACATTGAAAGTAGAGACAGAGTCACTAATGGGGCTTGTCTTATGTGAAAGCAAGCAACTTTCATTTCACCATTAATCTAACCATTAATCAATAAACCAAAAATCTGTCCATATATCACTCTGAAGTATAACCTAAGAGCCTTACCATCAACCATTTAGGTACTTAAGAAACAAATGATTCTAAGTTTGGCTTAGAGCCAATATAGAAGAATCACTTCTCAAGGTCTTCATAATTAATGTAAACTTCAGGGAATTTTCTTGAGTTATAGACCAATCCATTGTCTAATAATACCAGGATATTAACCAACAGAATTTAGCTTGGGAGACCCCTAGGGAAGGCCTAGGTTTTCATTTATGGCTGCTCAAAGTCAAGTACACAGATGAGTTCCAATAAATAATTAAATATAATGGAACTGGGGGACTCTAAAGTGAGTTGAGTACAGTATTAAAGGTATCACAATGAGTTTGTTTATCTAAAGTTGCAGCTACATTAGGAAGTCCAATACTCCTCTCCTAGGTTTGATGGTGTTTCCTCTACATTAGATATAATTTTAGAAGTACTCTCACATCGGACATTTTCCAAATTATACTTTCAGACTAGAAACCACATCAGAAATGTGAACTGACTGCAACATTAATTACCTTCAATCAGATAATCCCCCCTCTGCCAGGTTTCTTCCATTCTGTGTCCTTTCCCTGGCATTACACTGACATGCCATGGGAACCCAGGAGGCTGGGAGAACCAAATAAGATAATTACCTTCTAATGACTGAATAGGACATAATCCTGGATGTTTCCAGTTCTAATTCACCTGAAAGACACAAAGCAGTTGACGTATTTTTTTTTTAATCCTCAAAAGGCAGCATCTTGTCCCAAGTGGGCAACTTAAAACCTCAGGTAAGGGACTTCCCTGGTGCAGTGATTAAGAATCCACCTTCGACACAGTGAATGTGGACTTGGTCCCTGGTCAGGGAACTAAGATCCCACATGCTGAGAGGCAACTGGGCCCAGGCAGCACCACCAGAGAGAAGCTCGTGTGACACAAGAAAGGATCCTGCGTTTCACAACCATGACAGGGGACACAGCCAAAAATAAATAAATATTCTAAAAGGGAAAAAAAGTTAGGTGCCATGTGACACTGGACAGTGAGAGCTAAAAATAACTGTAAGAAAGGGGCTTCCAAGTAATAATAAACAAAAGTTTTTAAATGAGTAAACATTGAACATGACAAGTGATAACGAGGGGCATCTGGAAGCACTCAGACCAGAAGGCAAGCTTTTCCCACTTAAAACTGGCAAACCCTCTGTTGCTGATTACAGCAGAAATTTCCAGAAGGCTACTGAAGTAACCAGAGCAACATAATGGGGTCTGCTGGAGAAGTGGTGCCCCTCCAGCTGGTGAAAAGCAGAGGGCATTTACCATCACTCACTTAATTTTCCACCTCATGGACTGTAGGCCTCCAAGCTCCTCTGTCTATGGGATTCTCAAAGGCAAGAATACTGGAGTGGGGTGTCATTCCCTTTTCCAAGAGATCTTCCCCACCCAGGGATTGAACACAAGTCTCCTGAGGCTCCTGCATTGCAGGCAGATTCTTTACCACTGAGCCACTCAGGAAGTCCTAACTTCCTGGTATATGCTGCTGCTGCTGCTGCTGCTAAGTCACTTCAGTTGTGTCTGATTCTGTGCAACCCCACAGACGGCAGCCCACTGGGCTCCGCCATCCCTGGGATTCTCCAGGCAAGAACACTGGAGTGGGTTGCCATTTCCTTCTCCAATGCAGGAAAGTGAAGAGTGAAATTGAAGTCGCTCAGTCATGTCCGACTCTTAGCTACCCCATGGACTGCAGCCCACCAGGCTCCTCCATCCATGGGATTCTCTAGGCAAGAATACTGGAGTAGGTTTGTCATTCCCTCTTCCAAGAGATCTTCCCCACCCAAGGATCGAACCCAAGTCTCCTGTGGCTCCTGCACTGCAGGCGGATTCTTTACCACTGAGCTACCCAGGAAGCCCTAACTTCCTGGTACATAATTGTTATTAATTCTAATCGCAATGCTATGCAATTAAGTTAGCTCTCAGGAACTTATTAATCTCCCACTTGGAAGTCTTTTCCCTTTGACTATCATCTCCCTGTTTCCCTTACCCCCAGCCCCAGGTAAACACTATTCTGCCCTCTATTTCTACAAGTTTGGCTTCCATAGACCCCACATAAAAGTAATATCGTACTGAAACCATGCCCCATAACAGTAAGGAGCCGATCACCAACAATGTCCTGAGCTCATCTTATAGGACAGCAGATAAGGAAGCGAGTTAGTATACTCACCTCCACTTATAACAGGACAAAGTTGGCCAAAGCCAGTTGGAACAAACACGGCTGACTGAAGTCTGCGCAGAGTAGGCTTGATTGTCTGACAGGTGACTTTCTGACATCACATCCAGAATTCCCTTGCTTGTTTCATATCAGTTCCCTTGAACTTACACCTGAGACCCGTAAGACCTGTAAAGCCCTGTTCGCATCTGCGCATGTAAACCTATCTTTCCCTCAAACTTCCTAACTAGCCTCTTTCCCCGCCCTTTTCTTCATCACTCCAAAGCTCTAATCCTATAACTGTCCACCTCACCTTGCTGTATCTCAGCCCTGCCTTCTGTCTCCTTTCAGGTTAACCTCTACAATAAAGCTGGTCTTTCTTTTCTCAAAAGCTGGTCCCATAGTATTAGATTCTGAACTCAATACCTGGCAAGCATTTTGCTAAGTATTGAAACGGTCCTGTCTTTCTTCCTTCGGCTAACAACTCACTTAGCATAATGCCCTCAAGATCCATCCATGTTGTCTCAATGGCAGGGTCCTTCCTTCTCATGGCTGAGTAATGTTGTTAAGTTGTGTTAGACTCTTTTGCAACCTTGTAAACTGTAGCCCCTGAGAAGGCAATGAAACCCCACTCCAGTACTTTTGCCTGGAAAATCCATGGACACAGGAGCCTGGTGGGCTGCAGTCCATGGGGTCGCGAAGAGTCGGACACGACTGAGCGACTTCACTTTCGCTTTTCACTCTCATGCATGAGAGAAGGAAATGGCAACCCACTCCAGTGTTCTTGCCTGGAGGATCCCAGGGACGGGGGAGCCTGGTGGGCTGCCGTCTATGGGGTCTCACAGAGTTGGACACAACTGAAGTGACTTAGCAGCAAACTGTAGCCCACCAGGCTCCTCTGTCCATGGAATTTCCCAGGCAAGAAGACTAGAGTGGGTTGCCATTTCCTTCTCCAGGGGATCTTCCTGACTCAGGGATGGAATCTGCATCTCCTGCATTGATAGGCAAATTCTTTACCACTGAGTCCCCAGGGAAGCCCTGGCTGAATAATATTCTACCATATACATATATGTACGCCACATCTTTCTCCACTCATCAAATATTGTTAAGAAAGTAGATCTTAAATGTTCTCACCAAACACACATACACACAAGTGCAGTTACGTGATGTAATGGAGGTGTTAGTTAACAGCATGGTATGCTGTGTTATTTCAAAACCTGAAGAGTTTCCTCGGTCAAATCTGAAACTGACCCCAACTGGAGGGCAAGCTGAGACAAGAGGAAGATTGATACATGGCAGGTTTAACAAGTAAGGGAACTTGTATAGCAGGCTTGTCTTGGGTGTCTGCCAGACACCTTGCACCTGTCCAGAATCTTAAAATTTATGTTGAGGCCTTCCTGGGGTTCAGTCACAGACTCAGTCCAGATGCTCTCAACCACAACTTACTTTCTCAAGGCCATGTCCTTGAAAATGGCTCCTACTGTGGGCACAGTTGGCAGAATGTCTATTCCAAGGACAGGGAAGGGGGGTGACAACCTTCAGTGCCTGGGTCCATCCAGCTCCTGGGTCAAATGGCAATCGCACCCTCTCGATGACCTCTTAGAAAACAGTGGTAATCATCTTGTATTAGTAATGTAGATGTGTGCATAAGTATGCATTATACTTAAACAACGTTCTATGTCAATTATAACTCAATGAAGCTAAAAAAAATTTTATTTAAATATATAAACAAATACATACATTTTATAACCCATAATTTTCACCTCTAGATAGATTCTTTTCTATAAACTGGAGACAACCTAACACGTCTGCATAAGGGAATGTGTACAGGTAAGCTGACTGAAGTTTTCTTTTTAATAGCAAAATTTTGAAATGCACCTTACTAGCTATGAACAAAAGATGGATTGAAAACCTAAGGCATATTCATGTAACGGGAAGCAATTTAGTGGGTAGGCAGTGCAATCCAGCCACATGAATATGTGTAGAGAAATCTTAAAAACAATATCAAATGGGAAAGAAAGTCTCCTGCTTTAGAAACACTGCAAACATCCAAATCAGTTTCACATATTAATGGCAACATGGGTGGAAAGAGAAATCATTAGCCTAAGACAGCTATTACCTCTGGAAACAGAAGTGAGAAGTTGTATCCATAAGGGTATTCCACTGTATAATTAATGAGTTTTTAATTTAAAAGATCTGAAACAAGTATGTCAAAGCATTTACAATTTAGGGCTAGGACTGCGAGGCTCTCACCTCACTTTTGTTCTGTTTCTCCTGGTCTTTAAGATCTGCTGAAATGACAAAGGAAACTGTGAGCAGGAGTTCTGGGCAGCCACTGGTACTGCTTGCGCCGGAAGTAACTAAGTTTTTTCTGTTTCTCATATGATTGTGAAAACTGGAAGTCATAGTAGAGAACACAAAGTAGAAGAAAAAGAGTGTGCAGAAGTCAAGGAACGCAAATATTCGAGAAACCGGCAGAAGTGGAACTTTCCAGATAAATAGGCCAGATGCTATATATTTGCCTCCAGAGAAATTTCCAGGTCACATTGAGAGTATCCAAAATTACTGGAGCCTTAGATAAGGACCAGGAAAAGCATCATCAATATGACATACTTTATTTAGTAACCTGGACATAAAGTGTATATTAAAGAGAGATAAGAAAAATTATAATACTTAAAAAAAGGAAGTGTCATTTAAATGCTAAATGTGTGTGTGTGTGTGTGTGTGTGTGTGAGAGAGAGAGAGAGTTTAGTAACTTCTAGCTTAATTATGAGTAAATAGAGTACTATTTTAAATCTTCTTTGTTCTATGTTCATTCCAAAATGCAGAGAATTTGCAATTTGGTTTAACAATAGGTAGCAGTATTTTAGGTCTATGGCACTCCTGGATGGACAATCCTAGAGGCTGTGAGCTACAGAGACAGAAAACCATGTTTTGAAGTTAAAACTATTTAAATCTTGCTTCCATGACTTACTGGTTGTTATGACCCTGGTTGAATCATTAATGTCTCTGAGTCTCCTCATCTATGTAAGGGGAATGCTTAATTAACTAATTATTCCCATATTGTTGCTATAGGATTAAATGAGGTAATTCTTTAAAGTATCTGATATATGAGGTACTATCTGTGCTTAAGAAAAGGTAAACACTTGGCTTATCATTAACAAGAAACAGGTAAAATTTCTTCCTGAATATTACAGATTACTATTAATGGGAAGACAAAAGTTAGTGAAATGCTTAAACTGAGTGATGGAAAATTAGTCTAACTACATTTTTTAAATTAAATTGCTTAATTTTCATAGAATTTACTAAATTTTGTTTTATTGTTAAAAAGGAAGAACCCATGTCCCTGGATATGTTAAAATCAGTCTAATTACAAACTCATCAAAAGCACCTCTCATATTTTTGTTGACTCAATAAGAAAAGTTTAATAAATGTTAATCCGTTGAATTGTTCTCAATGTCAGGAAAGTACCTAAATGTCATGGTCCTAGGGAAACTCTTGAACTATTATTTAGTCCAAAAAATTGACAGTAAATATTTACTTAGTCCTCAGAGGGCATGTGGCATTTTACCAGGCATTTCAGAAAGCTATTAAAGAAAAGTCACAACTTCAGCCTCAAGGGACTTAAAATTCTCTTAATCCACTTTCTGAGGTATAATTGTTATAAAGTTCATGTGTTTAAAATGTACAATTTGATAAATTTTGACACGGAGGTGCACCTCTGAAACCATCTCCAGCATCAAGACAATGAACATATGCTTCACCACCAGGAGTTTTTCCTCCTGCCCCTTCATAATTCCTCTCAACTCCCTGCTCCTTGGCAGCCATTGCTGTTTTCTGTCAGGATAGGTTAGTTTGCATTTCTTGAGATTTTATACAAATGGAAGTATACAAAATGTATTCTTTTATGCCTGGGATATTTCATCAGCGTAATTATTTGAGATCCATTCTTGTGGCTGCATGTATCAATAATTCAGTTTTTATTGCTGAGTATTAAGCAGTCCATTACCCAGATATAGCTTCCCTGGTGGCTCAGACGGTAAAGCGTCTGTCTATAATGCAGGAGACCCGGGTTCGATCCGGGTTGGAAAGATCCCTTGAAGAAGGAAATGGCAATCCACTCCAGGACTATTGCCTGGAAAATCCCATGGACAGAGGAGCCTGGTAGGCTACAGCCCATGAGGTCGCAAAGAGTCGGACACGACTGAACGACTTCACTTCACTTCACTACTTAGATATACCATAATTTGTTTATGTATTCATCTCTTGATGACCTTTGGATTGAATTCACTTATGGACTCTCATGAACAAGGTTGCTATGAAGACTTGTATACAAGTCTTTACATGGACATGTACCCTCATTTATCTTGAGAAAGTACCTAAGAGTGAAATGGCTGTATCAGAAGAGGTATGTTTAACCTTTAAAGAAACTCTCCATCTTTCTTTTCAAAGTGGTTGTCTCACTTTGCCCTCCAAAGAACACTATATTAACAGAAAAATTCCTGTTCTTCCGTATCCTCATCAATACTGTATATGGTAGGTTGTTTAAAATATAGAATTAAGAAATACAGTGGTATCTCATTTTGATTTTACTTTTTACTTCAAGGGCGTAAATTGGAATGATTAGATACAAACTTGTCATAAACACAAATATATGGAAATACATAGACTAATTATGAGTAACCATTAAGGAGAGTGAGTCAAACTTACTGGCGTTAATAGCAAGCCAAGGGAAGAAGACAACTTCCTATATAGGACTAGTATAAGATTGTTGTTTTAAAAATTCAAGAAATCTCTCTTTTCTGGAAGCATAAGATCTAGCTTTTAAAAATAGGGCATACAGACAATAGATGAGAGAAAGCTCACTTCATGCTGGAATAATCAAGCTTTCCAGAAGAAAGGAATTTGACTTGAGCAAGATTTTGATATGCAGAAATGTTGGAACCTGGAGTCTTATCAGGCAGAGAAAATGAAATGAATATAAGAATATAAATGGAAGATTATATTCATTCAGTTCAGTTCAGTCGCTCAGTTGTGTCTGACTCTTTGCGAACCCCATGAATCACAGCACGCCAGGCCTCCCTGTCCATCACCATCTCCCGGAGTTCACTCAGGTTCTCGTCCATCAAGTCAGTGATGCCATCCAGCAATCTCATCCTCTGTCATCCCCTTCTCCTGCCCCCAGCCCCTCCCAGCATCAAATCTTTTCCAATGAGTCAACTCTTCGCATAAAGTGGCCAAAGTACTGGAGTTTCAGCTTTAGCATCATTCCTTCCAAAGAAATCCCAGGGCTGATCTCCTTCAGAATGGACTGGTTGGATCTCCTTGCAGTCCAAGGGACTTTCAGGAATCTTCTCCAGCACACATAAAGTGGCCAAAGTACTGGAGTTTCAGCTTTAGCATCATTCCTTCCAAAGAAATCCCAGGGCTGATCTCCTTCAGAATGGACTGGTTGGATCTCCTTGCAGTCCAAGGGACTCTCAAGAGTCTTCTCCAACACCACAGTTCAAAAGCATCAATTCTTCAGCGCTCAGCCTTCTTATCACCAAATTCAGACTTAAATTGAAGAAACTAGGGAAAACCGCTAGACCATTCAGGTATGACCTAAATCAAATCCCTTAAATTCATAACTGGTACAGAAATAGTGGAAACTTCTCTGCCTCTAAGACCTACATGAAATTGCCTTGAATCCCTTTATTTTGAAACCAGTGGTAGTCAAATCTCTCTCAGCCTTCTGTGCCTCTTGACCCTTAAACTAAAACTGAGCCTCTCTTTTAGATGCATGAAAAGTCTCATTCACAGCAGGCCTTCTGAGGACAAGCAGATTTTGGAGGTGATTGCAGAATATGGTGGTGATGTGACGAGAGATGGTGTCCTGAATAGCCTTCTTCTAATTTGATGGCTTCGTCTTTCCTCTGCTCTGTCCATCTCTGCTCACTTCCCCTTCGCCTCCTCCCCTGTGAACCAGAAGCTTCACTTTCTCTCCTCTGAGCTTGGCAGCTTCACCCTCCTCTTAGACCTGGGTGCCAGCTGACACCTCAGCCAATGGGGAACTCATCTTCTGCCCTAAACCCATAGCAAACATTTTCTCCAATACTGACCATTTACTCTGTAGGAGGAATTTCAGTGCTGGTTTTTAAGGTAATATCATTAGTTCATTACAAGTTTGCTTGAAGCTACAAAGGGAGACATAAGAAGACACTACGCTGCTCTGGTTGAAGAAGGTAAAACATGGGGAAGACTTTCTGGAAGCCAGGTATCTCTAGCCAGCAGATCAGAATCTGTCCTTCCTGGAGGCCTCCAACTTGGTGGCTATTGCCACGCTTTATTCTCTCCCACCACGAACTGGGAAGATGTAGTGATCTCAGGGATGTCACTACTGGGACTTCCCAGGTAGTCCAATGGTTGGGAATCCACCTTCCAATGTAGGGGACATGGTTTTTATCCCTGGTCAGGGAACTAAGATCCCACATGTTGCAGGGCAACTAAGCTCATGAACCACAACTACTTAGCCCTAGCTCTAGAACCCATGCTCTAAAACAAGAGAAGGCAGAACACTAGAGAAAGCCCACACACCAGAGGAACTCACATACCACAGCAAAGACCCGGCACAGCCAAAAATTACCAAAAAAAGTCGCTTTCAGCACGGCTGTCCCTAGCACATGCTACCTCTTCCTCATGGAGAATCACATGGTTTTTACTTTTTTAAGTGGTCAGGAGTTGATTAATATAAAGTGGGTCTAAGAGGGCAAATAAAGACTAGCTCTAGATGTGAAGGTTTGCCAATGGAGAAACCTTTTGGCAGAAATCCAAATTGAGTCCAAAATCATGAGCAGATCAAGACAATTATGGATGCTCTGGTGCTCAGGGTGATTACGAAAGTCAAGCAATAGGTTTCAGAAATGGGAGACTAAGGGAAGAAGATGTGAGGGGACAGGAATACAGTCATTAATGAACCCAGGTTTAAAGCAGGGAAACAAAGGAATGGAACCTCGTGTTCAAGGTAGATATTGAGTAACCAGAAAACACATCTGGAATCAGTTTCTTGAACATCTAAGGTCAGAGTTCACAGTAATAGCTCTATGCCTCCAGCATAGTGTTATGGTTAAGAAGCCCAGCCTTTGGACTCAGATAGCACTGGATTCAAATCCCAGATCTGCTACTTACTAGCTAAATAATCTAAAGTTAATATCTCTCTCAGCTTTAATTTCTACATCTGTAAGTTAGAGATGATAATATAAGCTACTTGGCTAGAGATTGAGGCTAAGAAGTCTTAGAGTCATGGTTAATGCCCCTCTTTCCAACACAGCATTTCCAGATAACTCTGATAGTCTATGTTCAGAAGAAATATCCAGCATCTGATCAATTCTCAGTGACTTCATCATTACTCTTTGATGTGAGCCCCAGTTTATGCACACCTGCATTATTATATAGGAGTAACCATCTGCTAACTCATTACCCTGATTCCACTTTTGTTCCCCTTTCCAGGGTGACCCTTTTAAACATAAGTTGTATATGACAACCTTCTGCTCAAATCTTCCAATAATTCCCTATTTCATTCCAAATTGAAGTCCTTATCATGGTCCATGAGGATCAGTCCTCAAGTCCAGTGTCTAGCCACTCTGACCTCTTTACTATTTATCAAGCCCAACATACCCGTTCTTGACTTGGAGCCTTCAACTCCAAGCCTTGATTTGGAGTTGATTGATCCTCTGGTCAACATGTTCTTTGTCCAAGTATCTACATGGTTAACTCACTCATTGGCTTCAAATATTTGCTCACATATCACCTTCTCAGGCAGCAGCAACCCACTCCAGTATTCTTACCTGGGCAGTCCCGTGAACAGAAGTAGCCTGGTGAGCTGTGTAGTCCATGGAGTCGCAAAAGTCAGACACGACCACAGACGTCACCACCACCGCCTTCTCGGCAGGGTCTATCCTGACCAATCCATTAAGGCTGAGACTACAGCCCACCTCCCCTTATACACAGACACTCTTTCCCCTTTCCTTGCTCTATGTTTTTCATGACATTTACTACTTTCCTACATGCTATATAACTTAGTTATTTATTATGCTTATTATCTGTCTCTGCTCCCTAGTGTTTAAGTGCTACAAGGCAACATTTTCTGTCTGTGCTGTTTACTGATATATTTTACATACCAAGCGGATCTCCCTGGTGGGTCAGATGGTAAAGCATCTGCCTGCCGTGCAGAAGACCCGGGTTCGATCCCTGGGTGGGGAAGATCTGCTGGAGAAGGAAATGGCAACCCACTCCAGTAATCTTGCCTGGAAAATTCCATGGACTGAGGAGCCTGGTGGGCTACAGTCCATGGGGTCGCAAGAGTCGGACATGACTGAGCAACTTTACTTTCACATACCAAGCATAGCCATACCTGGCATACAGGAGATACTTGAAAACTATTTACTGACTGAACGAGTAATGAAATGAAATGTACTCGGCACATTGCCTGATACACAGTAAGCTGATAGTCTTCAAAGGGTTGAGTTTAGCTTTGATATTGATATAGAGGCAGGGGATGACCCGTGGCATAAGTTCTGGAATCAGAGATAATGCTGGCCTTGAAGGGAAGCATCAGACAGGACCAGCCTCTGGGCTTTTAGACACACTGATGAAAAACCACACAGCCTACACACAGACCTACTTCACGTAGCATGCTACATTGCTTTTCATTAGGTCTGCCCTTTCTTAGTATTTTTGTGTTTTCTTTCCTTAAATAAAAAAATTACTTCAACTCATTTAACGTTTTTTTTGCAAAGACCTAGCTTCCAATCTTTCACCCTGATTATTATTCTGTGAGCCCAATGAAGTTAGTTCTCCCGTGGTTCTTTTGAATAAACGCTAAGCTCATAACTGAATGTTGGAGACAGACAGAATAATCCCCCATCAGGCAGACTACTCTGAAGGCTTCAAAGGTCACACTGAGGAATAAAAGCACAGAGTAGCCCCCTTTTCTTAGATGACAAGGCCACCTCAGCAAGTTATCATCCTGGCGTCCATCTTTTCAAATCCCCAGGCCCTTCGGCTGGAAAAGGATCAAAAAGAGAGACCACTTCTTAGAATCTACAGTGGTAAGAATGACAAGGTCTGACAAGGGCTGCATCTGGCACCCCCCAAAATGGTTTTCTTAAGAGTATCAGCTCAATAGTGATGTCACAGAATATTAACTGATGTTCTCAGGGGAAAGGGGGGCAGGGGTGGCTCTTCACAGTCTATATAATTTAAGAAACTACATAGTCCCCTTAAAGCAGGTTTCCTTACTGCAAGATTCTTAGAGATTTCATGATTGATACACAACAGTGACTACCCAAAAGGATGACATAACATGCTACTTTTCCTCAATTCATTAGGTAAAGGGAGCCCTTTCTAGAAGAATTTCTTGAGTGGCCTGTTTCATTCATTCCACAAATATTAACAGAACACCTACTATGTGCACATACTGTGAGTACCCAGGTTTCAGAGGCAGATGGGACACACACAGTCCTTGTCTTCAGGGGATTTAAGTCTAGTAGAGAAGACACACAAGATACTCTTACTTGAAAGTTGATGAACCTGATGGAACCTGATGGAAGGTAAAATATAGGCTGCCGTAAGAACATTTAGGGCTTCCTAAGTGGCACCAGTGGTAAAGAATCCACCTGCCAGTGCAGAAGACAGGGGTTCAATCCCTGGGTCAGGAAAAGCCCCTGGAGGAGGGCATGGCAACCCACTCCAGTATTCTTGCCTGGGAAATCCCATGGACAAAGCAGCCTGGTAGGTAGGCTACCGTCCATAGGGTCTCAAAGAGTTGGACACGACTGAAGTGACTTAGCACACACACATGAAGACCATTTAAGAAAGAATGATATTTAGTAAATGTACTTTGAGAAAAATCTGACTTTATTGTTTTCATGAATAAATTTTATCTTTATGTGATAATCACAAATTGCTGATCATTTACTGGCTATGCAACACTGGACTAGGTGATATTGGGAAATGGAGATGCATAAGACACAAACCTTGTTTTATTTTTTTTTAATTAATTCCTATTGGAATACAGTTGCTTTACAATGATGTGCAAGTTTCTACCATGGAGCAAAGTGAATATGAGCCATGTTTTAAAAGAACTTCTTTAATTGAAGTACAGACCAACAAAATTAAAATAAATAATGAAAGGATAAAATTATGCATATATTTGAATGATTCAAATACCCATTAAAATGCTACCTATCTTTAGAAGACTAAAGTACTGTAGCTTCTGGGAAGCCCTCTCCCAAATTTGAAACCTTGGGATGATTTTTTTCAGTACTCTGCACACACTGCTTTATAGGATATTGATTTGTGATCTGCCAAATTAAACAGTCTGCTTCGTTACAGGGACACTGGTCCTTTTACATCCTTGCATTCCTCACAGTGCTCTGTTATTTTGGGAAACAGCGAGATACACTAGTTAAGATCAAAAGCTTTGGTGTCTTATCAGCTTGTTGGATCCGGGCATTGGTTAGAAACCTTGGGAGCTTCCTGGTTGAAATCTGAAACCAGCCTTGTACTTAGATGGCAAGGAGAGACTTAAGTAAGAAGCACTCCAGATTGGTAGGTGGCAGGTTTAACGAACAAGGGAACTTAATTATCACACTTGACTTGCGAGGAGCAAGACTAGATCTCCACACTCACACACCAGAATCCTTCCTTTTTTTTAGTTTATTTTATTGAAGTGTGGGTTTCCCCGGGGCTCAACGGTAAAGAATCTGCCTGCCAACGCTGGAGACGCAGAAGATGAGGGTTCAATCCCTGGGTCAGGAAGGTCCCCTGGAAGAGAGCATGGCAATCCACTCCAGCATCTTTGCCTTGAGAATCCCATGGACAGAGGAGCCTGGCGGGCCACAGTCCATAGGCTCCCAAAGAGTCGGAAACAACTGAAGTGACAGAGCATAGCACATTGAAGTATAATTAATTTGCAATGTTGTGTTAATTTCTACTGTACAGCAAAGTGATTCAACTATAATATACATACTTTATTTTTTCATATTCTTTTCCATTATGTTTTATCACAAGATGTTGAACACAATTCCCTGAACTCTACAGTAGGGCCTTGTTATTTATCCATCCTATATATAATAATTTGCCTCTGCTAATCCCAAATTCCTAATTTATCCCTCCTCTACCCACTTTCCCTTTAGTAACAAGTTTGTTCTCTCTGTCTGGCACCCACCAGAATCTTAAAGTACTGGCACATACCCTGGGCTCAAAAACACATTACCATCTCAGGACTGTGTCTTTGATTTAGCTTCCAATGTGGGTAGTGGAACCCACATTCCAAGGACAGGAGACAGGTTGGGGGGCCTCCAATTGCTCTGCCCAGCTTGTGGGTCAGCCAGTGGTCACATTCTCCCAATGACCTCCTCCAATACCTGCCTCTGGCATTCACTAGCTTTAAGACTTTATGTAAATCTCTTAATTCTTTGAGCCTCAATTTCCTTGTTAAAATGGAAAAAAAACAACACCTGTATTTACCTAATTGTGTCATAGCTTGAGCAGAGATCTGTTTTGCAGAGCTGAAGCATATCAGAGAATTTAGTGCCTGATATAATAAGTACTCCATAATGGAAGATATTGTGATTATGTCTGTTGTTACTGCACAATGCCCTATATTAAGTGCTTAGACAATGTAGGCATCGGGAGAAAGGGAGAGGGAATAAGGCACTAGAGGACATGGCCCATCACCTCACTATCTCCCACAAAGTTCCAGCATAAATAAAGATGGAAAAGGTTTGAACAGATGCCCTTGGCCAGACTAGCTACCACAGATTGGGGTCAAAGGGAGGCAAGATGTGATAGATGATGAACAGACTTGGAGAAGTCTGATAACAGGCATAGAGAGGACTTTGAAATGTTCAGATTTGGTTAAAGATAATGGATAAAACTGAAGACTAATGGGGGAGAAATTGTTTTCATGAAATATTAACCGGCCAACCATGATCAACCAGAGTAAATGGAGGAACTTCCCTAGCGGTCCCGAGGTTAAGCATCCACCTTTAATGCAGAGCACAGGAGTTTGATCCCTGGTGCAGGAAGATCCCACCTGCCTTAGAGTAACTAAGCCCACGTACCACGATGCCTGGAGCCTGTCTTTCACAACCAGAGGAGCCACTGCAACAGGAGGCCCGCACACCTCAACAAAGAGCAACCCGTGCTCCTCGCAACTAGAGAAAGGTTCATGCACCGCAGCAAAGACCCGACCCAGCAAAAGGAAATGCACAAGAAAATTGTAAAAAGGGCTAGACGGAAAGAGCAGCCTCCAAGACCAGTAAATGGCAGCCACGAAAAATAATAAAGTTGCCAGGTCTAACACAGAGCCTTGCACTCTTGTTCACAATCAGTGATAATTCATTACGTGAAGACCAGCCTAAATATAAAAGGGGATTTAGGGGAGAAATCACATGTATACCCAAGGTTGGTTCATTGCCAAGAATTAAACCACCTAGATCATGATTCTAAGAGAAGAATTCTAGGAAGGCATGTGGCCTGTCATAAACCACCAAATAATTCCTCATGAAACTATATGCTGTTCCTAAAGAAAATGTTTCCTCACATGGTTAATTTAGTCACCAAACAGACATCATTCACCTAGGGACTTTCCATGGCTTTTATTTATTTTTTCAACATTGACACATATTAAATACACTGTGGAAAAAGCAAGGAAAGAATTAAATCATTTCAGGGAATATCTTAGAAGATTAATGTCTTTAAAGAAATTTTAACAAGCTATTTTCTATCTTGCATTTGTTTTACAGAAGAAAAAGTAAATACTGAAAATAGCAAAATGAGAACGTAATGATATAATTGGCTATTGTGAAAAATCTGTATTACCATCTTGAAATAATAAAATACTCAATTTGACCTTGTTATATGCTAATGATCAAGATAGAAGGTTGAAGGTGCAATGTTTGATATTTTTTAAGTACTGTAGTTAAAGTCATAGAAACAGAATACTCCTTTTTATTCTCCTTCTCAATGCACTAACTTGAGGAACTTTGTTCTTGTTGGAAAAATCATTTCAGGGAGTATCTTAGAAGATTAATGTCTTTAAAGAAATTTTAACAAGCTATTTTCTATCTTGCATTTGTTTTACAGAAGAAAAAGTAAATACTGAAAATAGCAAAATGAGAACGTAATGATATAATTGGCTATTGTGAAAAATCTGTATTACCATCTTGAAATAATAAAATACTCAATTTGACCTTGTTATATGCTAATGATCAAGATAGAAGGTTGAAGGTGCAATGTTTGATATTTTTTAAGTACTGTAGTTAAAGTCATAGAAACAGAATACTCCTTTTTATTCTCCTTCTCAATGCACTAACTTGAGGAACTTTGTTCTTGTTGGAATTATGAATGCATTTTCCCATAGGAATAATACTATCAGTGAATATGTATATTGGAGTATGATTAGTTCTCTATACAAGTTATTCAGTTTCCAGGCAATGACCTCAAAAGCTAGCTCAAACATGATAAACTTTGTATTTGAAAGTTAATTTTTGACATACAACCTGTTCACAATTTCAGAACTTTCTGAACACTTAAACACTGGGCCATCAGCTACAATTAGGCAATTCCTATTAGAATGACAAGTGAATTCTTAGTAGCAAAATTATATCTGATCTTCTATACAATTTTTCCACTGCAGATTTCACAATTCATGGATTCTTAAGATGCTATCTTTAGAATCACTCAAGCCACCACCTCATTTTACATATAAAGGAACTGAAGCCAAAGAGGTGAAATGATTTATTCAAGGTCACTCAGCTAGTTTAGTGGGCAAGTTAAGGCTTACAAACCACTACCAAAATTTATAAGCTCTGTTCACAACTGAGAAAATGCCCTTCATTCATTCATTTTTCATTCATCTAATGAGAAACCATTTGCTGCATGGCTCCAATGCACAGAATTTTATGCTAGCTGCTAAGAGAATTCAAAGAATGCAAATTGGCTTTTGCTCTTAACTAACAAAATCTAATTGGGCATGAAGACAGAACATCAGAAAATTACTGCACAAGTTACATAAACATAAAACTTATGTCAATATACATGATTAAATGCAAATTGAGTTATTTAGATGATATGTTATAACTTCAGATAACATAGAAATCAACATAGGGGATTTTCCTGGTGGCCCAGTGGTTAAGAATCTGCCTCCCAATGCAGGGGTTGTGGGTTTGATCCCTGGTAGGGGAACTAAGATCTCACATGCCACCAGGAATCTAAACCCAAATGACTCAACTAGAGAGAAGCCTGTGTGCCGCAACTAAGACTCAGCATCGTCAAAAATAAATGAATAAAAAATCTTACAGAAAAAAAAGAGACACTAGATATGTTTTGTTTTGTTTTTTTTTTTTTTTAAGAAAAAAGAAAAGAAATCAAGGTAGATTTGAGCTATCAGGAAAATACTCATAAGAGATAGAATTTAGATCCACCCAACCATTTGTCCATTCAATACACTACTGAGTATCCTTTTATTCTCACAAATTAAAGCAAACTCTGGGAACTAAAGGATAAAAGGTGCATAGTCTGATGAGGAAGACAAAGGAAAGAGGGCAAGAAGCAAGAGTAGTAGGTACACATGACATAGAGTATAGAGGCAGGATTAGGATTAGGAAGGCAGAAAAGACAACTATAAGGCACAAAATTCACAAAAGCGTTTCCTCTCAAGGCACTGCAAGTGCAGAGTCAGCACTTGTACAGACCCAAAGGTACTGTGTCCTTAAATTTTGCACCCTAGCACCTCACTTGTCTCCCCCTAGCCCTGGCCCAGAAGCATTACTTAACCATCATGCAAAGTGGCCGAATGGTGTAAATCACAACAAAACAAAACCTAGAAAACCCTGATAGGGTTTGAATAAAATCTGTCACTAATCATGACTTGATCTTGAGTAAGATTTTTCTTATCTCTGTGCCTCAGTTTCCTCTTCTGCAAAATGAAGAGGTTGACCTAGATTAGTGTTATTCAGACTATGAGCTGTACAGCATGTGAAATCTTCAGAAATAACTCAGAGAAGGACTTCCCTGGTGATTCAGTGGCTAAGATGCCACACTTTCAATGTAGGATGCCTGGGTTTGATCCCTGGTCAGGGAACTAGATTCTACATGCCTCAAGTAAGAGTTTATGTGCTGTGATGAAGATATCGTGTCCCATGATTAAGACCCAGCACAGCCAAAATAAACAAAGCTTTAAAAATTTTTAAAGAAATAAATGAGGGAGGGCTGAGTGGCTGAGTGATAGATCCCTCACCTTTGCTTTAATCAGAGTAGCCATCTTTTATTGGTTTTATTTGAGATGATTCTTATGCATTTTTTTAAGTTTCAATGATTTTTTTAAAAAGTCAATTGGAAGTATCAAACCTCAAGTTGACACTAGATAATCCCTAGTGCCTTTGATGTTGTCCCTTCACCTTTCTCTGAGGGATCTGGTTTCTGGCAGGGTCAGTGAGAAGAATTATATTGTTTCAATGAGTGGTGGTACTGAGCAGTATCTAGGGGCATTGACCTCTTGTCAGTCCTGAGGTGAATACATGAATCTGGTTCTTCCCACATGAAGCGCTCAATGAATCTTGGTGAGTTGGGTGGGAAATAAGAAATGAGAGATTGAAAAACTAGATCAATTTGATGTTAATCTAGGGGTGTGGTGAAAGTTAACAATTTGTGAGTATGATGGTGGTTTGGAGTTGAAACATGCAAAGTACTGATGCAATCAAGTTTTATGCTCTTAAAATGAGGGTCCATGATTCACAATATTATAGTTCCTATCTCCCCTTCAGAAACATCACTTAGTCAATGATTGGTCAGAAATGATCATACGTGAGGGTGCTTATTGAACAAATGCTGGACTAACTTTGTGACTAACAGCTAAACATATTATTTGCTCTATTTTAAGAAGCAAGTTAATGATCTCTAAAGATCTGTGAGTCACTTGCATGCTAAATAAATAATCAGGAAAAGGGGTACAGTAGAATAGATAAGAATAAGCACAGTAGCCTGGTTTTGTCTGTGAGGTGACACAGTTATTTAAGTAGTTACTTAGAATGTGAGTAAAAAAAAGCATAGCCATTATCCTACTGTGTAAAACAAGAGTGGATAACCTCATGGTCTAAATGGTAAGTACAAAGAATGAATTTTTGTTTTAAGAATGTAGGAGACAAAATTATAAACCTCAGTCCTATACCCAAGTTGGGAGAGGTGCTTCAAAAGCAGGATGAAGAGAAAGGAAGATCCTAGGGGAATTCACTTAGGGAACATCTAGTTCATGTAAGCACTTCGAAGACATTATTTCAGTTAATACAAACACATAGACTGGACAGTATTAGTCCTGCACGTGGATAAAGAAGGCAAGCTTCAGGGACTTCCCTGACAATCCAGTGGTTAAGATTCCACACTTCTATGGCAGGAGATTGCTGATTGGTCATAAAGCTAATCAGAGAAGGCAATGACACCTCACTCCAGTACTCTTGCCTGAAAAATCCCATGGACAGAGGAGCCTGGTAGGCTGCAGTCCATGGGGTTGCTAAGGAGTTGGACATGACTCAGCGACTTCACTTTCACTTTTCACTTTCATGCATTGGAGAAGGAAATGGTAACCCACTCCAGTGTTCTTGCTTGGAGAATCCCAGGGACGGGGGTGCCTGGTGGGCTGCCGTCTATGAGGTCGCACAGAGTCAGACACGACTGAAGCGACTTAGCAGCAGTAGCAGCAGCATAAAGCTAATAGTAAGTGGTAGAGTTGGTCTTCAAATCCAGGACTAATTCCAAAGTGAGTGTTTTTCCAGTACAATCCCAAGGATGTGAAGGAAAGAATATAAAAATATAATCATTTTCAGGGTTAGTCCAGTGTCATAGTTCCAAAGAAAACACAATACGAGGAGAGGCAAAGGTGTGTTTAGGGGAAAAGTCAGAACCTTGTGAAAACCCATTCAGTGCCTTAAGAGTTCTATAAGTGAAAGGTGAGTAAAGAGAAGATGAGAATGTGATAAAATCTGACATACACACAGCTTCCTATAGCTTCTAGAAAGTTGGGGCACAATTTTTTAATTCACCACCTTATAACCCCTCACTTAGCACAATGCCTGACTTGAATCATTAAATAAATAACAAATGAAAGTTGAGGAGATGGTGGTATAGTTACAGGTACCATCCCATCCCAAGCCCATGGCAAATATGGTTAGTTGTGTGTGTGTGTGTGTGTTTTCGGCTGTGCTGGGTCGTCTTAGCTGCAGTGTGTGGGAACTTTGATCTTTGTTGTGGCCTGTGGGAGTTTTAGTCACAACATGTAAGATTTAATTCCCTGACCAGGGATAGAACCCAGGCCCCTGACATTGGCAGACAGGAGCCCTAGCCACTGGACCACCAGGGAAGTCTCCAAATATGGGTTTTTAATGTACACATATTCTCACCGTATGTGTATGAAGAGCAAATATATGACTTTTGTTGAATCGTGGCCATATTCTTAAAGCTTCTGCCTTTATTTCAAACTCATTTTCACTCCTAGATTGAATAGGTAATTACTTACTGAGTGTGCTTCAATCCCAACACCTCTCCTGACAGGTGTTTCCCACCTGTGTTTGATTATTTCTAGTAAATTTAAATGTAAATGAAACAGGAAATTAAAATGAGATTCCTTCTAACTCAGTTTGAGTGAGACAAAACCAGAATACTGAGGCACAGGAAGACTGAGACATGCCCCCCACGACACACACACACACACACACACACACCCACACACACCCACACCTACACCCTGGATTTACAAAAGAAATGAACCTGAGAGGTACTCCTCAGCCCTTGATCCCCTCCATCAATTGGGCACCATAACAAGAATTTAGAGAGTGGGCAGGAGTTGACTTGATGAAGAGATTCCTTTAGAGAGACCTAACCCAGCCTTTCACCCTGAGTGGGAGGTGTAAACTTTTCATCACAAGCTTAGAGATAACCACTCAGAAAACTATGTTCTCTAAGTTGGGAGACACAGAGTCTGAGGGCCTGATGCACACATGAGGAAACTTACTGTGGTTCTGGACACGGGCCTGAGTTCCACCTGAGACATCCAGACGATGAGAGAAGGCATTGACTACTTGGGAAGGGAGGCAGGGAAAGACTGCTCCTACAGGATCATCCGGATTCCCAGAGTTTTGGGGGCAAAGATGTACATTCTCAGGGACTGATGGCTTGGGCTGTACCAGGTCTTGCCCAGCAGAGCCCTCTGGAGCAGACTGAGATCTTTTGCAGAAAGAAACTCATGTGGATTTGTTACTGAGCCATGCTTGGACTGGCTCCGCTGCACACAGTCAAGCCAGTCTACTGGTTGTGAAGGAAAGTGCAGTGTTTGCCTCAGGGAGTCCAGACTAGCTAGTGCTCAAAGCACCTGAACTCCCAGGTGGGTTTCAGCAAAGCATTTCGAAACACAAGGTGTCGAGAAGCCCCCCTCCACCACAGGCAGAGAAAGCCCACGTACCACAACAGACCCAGCGCAGCCAAGATTAAAAAAATAAACAGAAGGTGAGGGAGGGAAGTCCCAGGGTATATGATCAGCTTGTGCCCAGTCCTCTGGCTGACTGATGATGTGATAACAGGGTCCTGTGACAGCCATCCTCGGCCTTCAGTAGGTCTGTGGGCTGAGTACTTACAGTCATCAAAGACTTAATTTCCTCCATCTGGTGGAGTTTTTTCCACATCTGTAAAACAGCTCAGGAAATGTGCATCAGATACTATTATCTAGATACTTCAGAGAAGAGCTAAAGCAGAGGATGTGAGGGAGAGGTCTGTTCCAGGAAGGCTCCACAGGGTCCTGCTTGGTCACAGATCCTCTGGTTGCCCAGGCGATGATGAAGGCATCCAGCAAATTTTATCTGCCTTTTCAAGAGCCCTGTTGAAAGAAGGGCTTAGTAGAGATGTTATGATTATCAGCTGTCAGGCTTGGGTTAAGAACACGGAGGCACTGAGCCAAGCAGGGCCTGGTGGATTGCCTTTCCTCTCTCCATGCCCTCGACTCACCTTTGACCCTTATGGGATCCCTAACTGCAAGTCACCTGGTGAGCGGAAAGACAATACAGTGAAACAATCACGTTCATCTTTTCTCTTGCAGATTTTTCTCCTGAGAGTAACCTGGGCCAGAGAAGGAGAGTCCAGAGTTTTAAACAAGGTGGGACATTCTAGTTACTGATTTGAAACTGTTTTGTTTTTGTTTTTAACCAAAAGTGACTATAGGATTTTATTTTCTGAGCATGACCAGGAAAGATACATCTATCTAAGACTTCATTTAGGATGGTCAGGTATAATTTTTGAAAGATAAAATTGTAACTCTCATATAAGCACAGAAGAAGCACATTAACGTTTATATAACTTGTTGATGAGAGCCAGAAGGAAGCTAATGTTGGTTTAATGAGCATTTGAGAAACTGAATATTTGTGGGAACTGAATAAGAAGAGAATATTTGGAGAATGTGAGATTAGAAACTGAAATGGCTAAACTCCTACAGGGCAAGACAACCATAATCTTTGGTTAATTTTTTCCATCAGAAATCATTCAGATCTCTACTAGACAAAAATAAGAGTTAAAATGTAGGTCCTAATCAACAGTAACAGAACATGACCTATTCCCCTAGAAAATTAAGTAATCCTCGGGTAGATCTGTGAGATGATATTACAGTATGACACAGATACAATGTAAAAATCCTCTTGCCTCTGTTCCAACTTTTTAATAATTTTTCTTAATAAAGATCAGGGGAAATTAGCTCTCCTCTATCCTTAATCAATTTTTAAGAATTGCAGAAGACAGATATAAGGTTGCATTTTGTTCATAATCTTATGAGATATGGTTGATCAACTGTATACTCTTGTTCAAATATACACTGGATACATATTTTTAGGCTGGAGAAGGTGGCTCATGACTTTCTCTCCTGATCAGAAGAGAAGAGATTTGACAACCCAATTCACCATCAGGGCATACGACTCAGAGGGCTGGACTTGAGAAAAGAGGAAGGAAGACTAGAGACAGATGCCTGAGTAATCATGGAACCACGAGAGGACAAACGCCTGGGAAAGACTGATCTTCAGAGTATTTCAGATGGTCTCTGGGGACAGAGGTGGCACCATGACGGAGCAGGCACAGAAGGTAAACCTGGCTTCTTGCACAGCTTTTGCTTCTGGCCTTCAAAGCAAAGGTGGGATCTGGAATCTGTTTGCTTTCAACTTTAGCTCCGTTAAAATTCAACATTTTCCCAAGTAACCTAACATTTTTTCCTTAAAAGAAAAATAGGGGGACTTCTCTGGTGGTCCAGTGGTTAAGAATTTGCCTGCCAGTGCAGGGGACACGGATTCCACCCCTGGTCCGGGAAGATCCCACAAGCAGCAGGGCACCTAAGCCTGACAGCCACAACTACTGAAGCCCGCACATGTGGAGCCTGTGCTCCCCACCAAGATAAGTCATCTCAGTGAGAAGCCCCCGCCCCACATCAAAGAGGAGCCTGGGCTCGCAGCAACTAGAGAGAGCCAGCGCACGGCAACTAAGACCCAGCACAGCCAAAAGTAAAGAAAAAAAAGAAAAAGAAACATAGGCACCACTGTCTACTTGACCAAAACACATGCATATTTAATCTAGTTATTGACAGGAAACATCAATAAGACAACCCAGTGTTCCCTAGGCATTGCTCTTTGTAATTTAAGATAGCCAAATGTTCTACAATTCAAAATTAGGTTTTGTTCCTTGCTACCAATAGACTACACATACCAATAGATCCTCTACAGAGTGTTCTGACTTTGCTAATGTTTGTGGTAGCCAATTCAAAGGAACACAGTGGTTGTTTAAGAGTGATATTATCTCCTTTGCTCAACTTTTTTTTTGTTTTGCTTCTGACAAGCAAAATGGCATATGAGAGCCACAAATGCCTTTGTTTTGTTTCTGTATAAAAACGGATCTGCCACACAGGGTTTTTACCAGGCTACTGCGGTTCACGCTCTTTCTTTGAGCATGGCCGTGAAGAGTTAATGGCTGCATGTTATAGTCTGCCATCCTCCTGGAATTTAACCCTGGAATTGGGCAGCTGACTAAGCAGTGAAGTCTTTTTTACAGACCCCTAAGCTAAAACAAACAAAGAAGCAGATATGTGTTTCTGAAGAAAAATGCTTCTACTCTGAAAGTGGTGGGACAGCAGTTGGAATAATAAAACATTGAAATAAAGAAAAAAACCCTACACTAACCCACAGGACAAAGAAAAGAAGGACAAAATATCTCTAGGATGCAGTGGAGTGAGAAAAACAATATTCAAACGTGCAGAGGATAATCAGAATGTAATTGTTGAAGAATAGAATCTCACCCTTTTTTCTCTAAAATCACTGGGAAAAAAGTTCAGTCTTGCTTGAAAAATGGAAAATATAAAAGAATTTATAAAAGGAGGAGCAAAAGTCTATATGTAGACTTTTCAAAAGAATTCCTTAAAATTACAGAAAAAAGGGGCCCTTAAATGATCCAGTATTTAGTGTTTGTTTATATTGAAAAATCCATAAATGTTGGCAAAATTTTTTTTCAAAAGTCCCTTCATTTTTCCACACTGCATATAATGAGGAATAGCGATTTTGCCAAGTACTGATCTTGCACTAATGAAAACATTTTTTTGAAATGCTAAAGTGAATGTTTTGAATCCCAATAAAATATACTAAGAGATAAAAATCAGCAATCTAAGTTACATATAACCCCAAATTGCTTACATATGCCTTTGGAATGAATAAATTTATACTTCTACTCAAATCTGGTTCAAGGAGGGAATTATAATCTTTCAAAAAAGAAAAAAAAATGAAGTTAACACTGAAGCCTAAAAAGGGGATTGCAGCCCATTTCTCCCATTGTTTCATAGACTTGAGTCAGACATGAAAGTCTGCAATGTCTAAGTTTCTTTCTAGAAAACACCTTTCATGGACTGAAATGAAGAAAGACAGGGGTAATTAACTACTATGTTCAAAAGGCTTCTCAAGATAACTGATGGGGGTAAAAAGAAAAGGTAATGTAAGTTTATGAATTGAAATGTGGAACTGGGACATTGTAATATGAACTCTGTTTTCAAATTCTGATGCAGAATGCATTCAGAATGAAAAGCAAAACAGACAAGCAAAAAGCAAGAAAGGTAGTGAGAACAGCAGAAGACTTAAAAGCTGTCTTTTCCTATATAGAAAAAGAAAAGTGATATTTTATATTCTTGTGGAAATCTAAGTATAATCTCTGTATGACAGAAAGAAGGAGAAATGAGCATCCATCTTGATTGCATAATTGAGGTTTAAGCCTTATTCTCCTTTTTAAGCGGAAGGGGGTGGTTTTTCCGTAAGTTTAGAGACTAAAAACAAGCTCCTAATTGCTTTTCACTCAGGAAGCTGTTGGTGGAAATAATGGCTACCATATATTAAATGCCTACTAGGTGCTGGGCACACTGTAGGCACTTTAATTATGTTATTCCAGAATATCTTAATAATAAACATTTCTGAATTATTCTACAAAGTTCCAGTAGCTAATACTGATGAGCTTCACTGCTGAAAAAAGCACAATATTACATGTGCTCCCATGACTCCATGGGAAATAGATGGAGAAACAGTGGAAACAGGGTCAGAGTTTATTTTGTTGGGCTCCAAAATCACTGCAGATGGTGACTGCAGCCATGAAATTAAAAGATGCTTACTCCTTAGAAGAAAAGTTATGACCAACCTAGACAGCATATTCAAAAGCAGAGACATTGCCGACTAAGGTCCGTCGAGTCAAGGCTATGGTTTTTCCTGTGGTCATGTGTGGATGTGAGAGTTGAACTGTGAAGAAGGCTGAGTGCTGAAGAATTGATGCTTTTGAACTGTGGTGTTGGAGAAGACTCTTGAGAGTCCCTTGGACTGCAAGGAGATCCAACCAGTCCATTCTGAAGGAGATCAACCCTGGGATTTCTTTAGAAGGAATGATGCTAAAGCTGAAACTCCAGTACTTTGGCCACCTCATGTGAAGAGTTGACTCATTGGAAAAGACTTTGATGCTGGGAAGGATTGGGGGCAGGAGAAGAAGGAGACGACAGAGGATGAGATGGCTGGATGGCATCACCCACTGGATGGACATGAGTCTGAGTGAACTCCGGAAGTTGGTGATGGACAGGGAGGCTTGGCATGCTGCGATTCATGGGGTTGCAAAGAGTCAGACACGACTGAGCGACTGAACTGAACTGTACTGAACTGACAGATACAAGCTCTAATTGATAATAAGTTTCTTCAGACTTGTTACGCTGCTACATTTTAGGATAACCCAAGTTAGTTGTGTTTTGTTTTGTTTTTTTCAGCTAAGTTGATTTTAACTGTCACGTTTTATAAACTTTGGTAATTTCTGAAAATATCTTTCTATCGTTTTTATGAACAATAGAAAAACAATGAAAAAGAATTATGTACTAGGAAGAAAACATTGCTGAATATGACAGAAACCACTGATGGGTAGTATTCATGAAAACCAAGATTAATTAAAATTGACTCTGAATTTCAAACTGAAAATTCACTAACAGGCATTTCTTATGTTTACCTAAAATGAATAGACTGCCAGTTAGTCCTTCTGCCAAAAAATGATTTTATCCAAGATCAGCAAAGAATTGCAAATCCAGGTTTACAGCTATGACACTGCTCAGAGGGCTCATCGTGTCCGACTCTTTGCAGCCCCATTGACTGTGCTCTGCCAGGCTCCTCTGCCCATGGCATTTTCTAGGCAGGAATTTTGGAGTGGGGTGCCACTTTCTGCTCCAAGGGATCTTCTTGACCCTGGGATCAAACCCACATCTCTTGCATCTCCTGCATTGGCAGGCAGACTCTTTGCCACCATTCCACTTGTCACAGCCCTCTCCTTCATTGAAAAAACTCTTTTAAAGAGGGGGAAAGGAAGTCAGGAAGGCAATAGTAAACAAAGAATCCACTGGAGGAACTTAGAGTTCTGAAGTACAGCGCCTTTCCATTAGCTGAGTTGTGACAGCCTTTCATTGGCTGAACTCTTGCCAGGCAAGAAGAAGTCTTTCCTTGGGCTCAGCTATCATCATAGAATGTGAAAGCTTCACCTTCTGGCCTCCCAACTCTATTTTAATTGAGATTTTTTTATTAATTTTTACATACATTTGTTCATAATTTAATAGAAATATCAAAGGCATCAAGTATAAGAGCATCCAAAATACATTTATATTCAAATTTAGGGCACAGTTTTGCTTTCCAGGTGTATCAAATAAGGTGCTTTTCAACATATGGTTTCATCAGACTTGTATACTGAGGATATTTACACTAAATCTGGTAATCCCTAGGCACCAAAATTAGGATGCTAGGAAGTGCTGGCCTGGGTCTGTGAACCTTTTATCTCTATCTTTTTTTACACTAGAAAGTACTACTGGTGCTGCTGCTAAGTCACTTCAGTGTGACCCCATAGACACCAGCCCACCAGGCTCCCCCGTCCCTGGGATTCTCCAGGCAAGAACACTGGAGTGGGTTGCCATTACCTTCTCCAATGCATGAAAGTGAAAAGTGAAAGGGAAGTCGCTCAGTCGTGTCTGACTCTTAGCAACCCCATGGACTGCAGCCCACCAGGCTCCTCTGTCCATGGGATTTTCCAGGCAAGAGTACTGGAATGGGGTGCCATTGCCTTCTCCAAGAAAGTACTACTAAAGCCCTATAATTTGATCTTTAAGTGAGACACTTATTGCTGCCATTCCCTCTTTGCCATAGTTGTTTATTTTTTCAACCTGTATTTAATACATATAATGTGTGGTAAATACTATAGATTCAGAGAGAAAAAGAAACAGCCCCCTTTTTTCAACTGTCTTACGTATAGGATCAGATAATTTTAACACAATGTGACGCACTATAATTATGGATACAGTTATATAAAGGTGTTTTGGGAATATACAGAAAGAAGCTGTTAGCTGCTGAAAAGATGTGAGGGATAAAAAAAATTTAGGAGTTATCCATCGGGTGTCAGGGGAGGGAGAGAAGACAGGCTTGCTGCATTTCAGGCAAAAGCAAATAGCCTGTTCAGACAAGAAGGTGGGGTAAAAGGACATCACATTCTGAAAGTGACAAGTAATTAGTCTATAGCACAGAAAAGGCTAACCTGCGTCTAGAAACGTAATCAGAACCAGAACATGAAGGCTTATGGTTTTTAACTAGCCAACTGAAGAGTTTAAAATGGAAGGAAATAACATCACCAGGTGCTCTGTTTAGAAAGCTCCTTTTCACTGTTGTGTGAAAGACAGCTCCACATGAAGAGTAGAGCTCTCACTTTCTCAGCAAGAAAACTGCTGAGAAGTCTGAGTATGACATAGTGAATCTGAGCAAAATTGGTAGCTTTGCAATACTCAGGGGAAGATAAGCTTGGCAGGTATTTGGAAGGCAGATACAAAACAGGTTGACAGACTGATATGGGAAGATACCTCTCAGATCTCTAGATTAGCTAGGTGGATACGAATATCATTAATTGAGACCATAGCTTCAGGAGGAGGAAAAGCAGAGGCATGGCCATGAAGTTCTATTTGTGTGTGTTTATTCTAAGATACCTGGAAGATATGCAAGTAGAGACTTCTGAGTCAGATTAAAACCCTATAAACCTCAGGCTTTGAAAAATTATATCTAGGGCCCTGTTTCTCGCAATTAAACTAGAAAACAATACAAAGTCTTACAAAAAATAAAAGGAAGGCCAAAAATGTTTTGCTTTTTCTAAAAATGATCATTTGTTACTTTAGTAAAACATTACCAAAAATGATTTTTTAAATATATATTATACATATTTATTTATATAAATACCTTTATTTATATAATACACTTATTTATGCAAATATATTCATACAAATGTATTTATTTATATACATATATTTATTTATTGGCCTTTATTTACTGGGAAGATTCAGGTTCAATCTCTGGGTTGAGAAGATTCCCCTAGAGAGAGAAATGGCAACCCACTCCAGCATTTTTGCTTGCAAAATCCCAAAGACAGAAGAGCCTGGCAAGCTACAGTCCATGGAGTTGCAAAGAGTCAGACACAACTTAGTGACTAAACAGCAGCATTTATGTATTACTTTTTTTTGGTCCCTGTTTGCCACATGACAGAAGCATGTGCACAAACAGACTGCATATTGTGTAATCCAGGCTGGGAAGCGATTAGCAGGCAGTGGTCAAGCCTACTTCTTTCTCAACCGTTTCCCATATGCTGAAAAACTTACAAATCTGCCTATGGCAGATGTCCTTGGGGCTTGACACTAACACAAACCCATGGAAACCAAGCAGAAAAAAGGGACAGTTCATACATATCTGAACAGAACCAGTTTATTACAGATCTGCCTGTGGACAATATACTTTGGATTTTACACTAACGTAAGCCCATGGAAACCAAGCAGAAGAAAGGGCCAATTCATCCGTATCTGAAGAGAACCAGTTTATGAGGCTCATCCATGGCTGTGCTTGTTCTGTATCCATTTAGAGTCAAAGCACTTGGGCCACTCCTTATTTTTTTTATTTGATATATTCCCTCACTTCCGTGTCTGCCTGTCCAGTAAGTATAATAAACAGCACATATTTCTCATATGCCAGTATTTCTCAGATGGATTCTATCAGAATCTCCTGAATGGCTTGGTAAATGAGATTGTTGGGTACCACCCCCATAGGTTCTGATTCAATAGAGCTGGGATGGAGCCAGAGAATTTACTTTCCTAACAAGTTTATAGGGGATCCTTGTGGTTGCTGGTCTAGAATTTAATATGCCGTTTTCCACAGTCAAAGCAATTAGAAGAAAATTGAGACCATAAATTAATTTTTAAATTCACTGAAGTAGACATAAGGGAAAAGTTCATAAAAGTAGGATATGTTTGTTATGAAGGGATAACCAGGGTAATTAGGGTGAGTCACTTTGCTTTTCAATAAAATCTGACATTTGTTGTGACTGTCCAGTTGGGTTTTGGAAAGCTGATCCTAAAAATATTTACAGACAAGCATAGAAAGCCTCTCTACTTTAACTGAAAATACAACTGATGACAAAGGGACAAAGCAACTAATTCTGCATTTCAGGACAGTCTAAATAGCTATTGCATAGAGTGGCATAGAACAAGACTCATCCTTTGAGGGAATAAAAAGTAATTTGAGTTTGCAGTTCTTACTTAAAAAGCTGTCTTTAGTTGCTTCACTTCTGAATTTTTGTGAACCACATGCCCTTCTCAGAGTAAAAGTTAACTTTTTCATTGAGTAAACAATCTTCACTGGCTACTTGACTCAGACTATTATTGCCTTGAAAAAATAATCCTAATAGCAGGAATTTTAAAATGGCGAACAGATCACATTTAAAAAGAGATGTGTCCTTCCCTGGTGGCTCAGTGGTAAAGAATCTGCCTGTCAGTGCAGGAGACACGGTTTCAATCCCTGATCCCAGAAGATTCCTGCATTCCATGAAGCAACTAAGCCTGTGTGCCACAACTATTGAGCCTGTGCTTCAGAGCCAGAGAGTGCAGCTAAGGCCAAGAGTGCAACTACTGAAGCCTGCTCACCCTGCAGCCCATTCTCTGCAGGAGGAGAAGCCACTGCAGCTATAGAGTAGCCTCTGATCACTGCAACTAGAGAAAGCCCAGGCAGCAACGAATGCCCAACACAGCCAAAAGTAATAGCTAACTAAAAAAGTGGGGGGGGGACCCTAAAGGACTTCGTGGGAAACAGATGGGGAAACAGTGGAAACAGGGTCAGACTTATTTTGGGGGGCTCCAAAATCACTGCAGATGGTGACTGCAGCCATGAAATTAAAAGATGCTTACTCCTTAGAAGAAAAGTTATGACCAACCTAGATAGCATATTCAAAAGCAGAGACATTACTTTGCCGACTAAGGTCTGACTAGTCAAGGCTATGGTTTTTCCTGTGGTCATGTATGGATGTGAGAGTTGGACTGTGAAGAAGGCTGAGTGCTGAAGAATTGATGCTTTTGAACTGTGGTGTTGGAGAAGACTCTTGAGAGTCCCTTGGACTGCAAGGAGATCCAACCAGTCCATTCTGAAGGAAATTAGCCCTGGGATTTCTTTGGAAGGAATGATGCTAAAGCTGAAACTCCAGTCCTTCGGCCACCTCATGAGAAGAGCTGACTCATTGGAAAAGACTCTGATGCTGGGAGGGATTGGGGGCAGGAGGAGAAGGGAACGAGCGAGGATGAGATGGCTGGATGGCATCACGGACTCGATGGATGCGAGTCTGAGTGAACTCCAGGAGTTGGTGATGGACAGGGAGGCCTGGTGTGCTGTGATTCATGAGGTCGCAAAGAGTCGGACATGACTGAGCAACTGAACTTAATTGAAAGGACTATATTCTCATGGTTAGGGTGAACCAGAAATAAACTTGTCCCCTCCTCCCTTGGGTATAGAGTTAATGGAGATAGATTATAGGCTCAGATGATAATAAATAGATTTTTAAAAGAGAGAGATGTTAACATAGCAAGGCTTGGAAACAGACTGGTAATTTTATAGTTTTTTAGACAATATTTCAGTATAATAGAATTTAGAATTTTCAAACAACTTTAGCATGACCTAGGCAGCTACCAAATTAGAAACAAGTTCTATCTAAAAAAATAGAAAGTAATTTGGAATTTGGAACCATTTACAAATGGTATTATTGTACTTGTAACAGTCTGAAGTTTCTAATAAATTTAGAAATTTCTAAATTCATAGAAAATTAACAAAATCCTTAAGATTAACTGAAATATCAGGTCTTTATTTGGAAAAGGTAGGGAAAATATTTTGTAATGTAAACTTTATAGGTGATGGAATGTGAAAGTGCACAGTGGGATTGGGTCCTATTTTGTTACTAGCTATGTAATACATATTAATTAAATATTAAATTACTTAACTTTATTTATATATTATATGATGTATATTTTATATTTATTATATATATACTTTGTGTTTTATATTTATAATAAACAATATGTTATATATTTATGTATATACTATATTTATGTTATATTATTATAAATAATTATTTATACATTTAATATAATTATTATATATTGAATAACTTTAGTCATCTGACCACTGGTTGATTAGTGTTCTGTTAGCACAGGATCAAAGTCAAATGGGAGAAAGAAATGAATAAAGTTTTGGATAGAGAGATTAATCATAAACTCAATAAGAGATCTTGATTTTAAGGAGACTTCTTTTCAGTTTCACATATACAACATAGTGGATATTTTTTATAGATTATATGTATGTGTGTTTAAATTGTGGGTCATCAGAGGTATACAGTGGACTTCCCAGGTGGCACTAGTGCTAAAGAACCCACCTGTCAATGCAGAAGACACAGGAGACTGAGGTTTGATCCTTGGGTGGGGAAGATTCCCTGGAGGAGGGCACGGCAACCCATTTCAGTATTCTTGCCTGGAGAATCCCATGAACAGAGGAACCTGGTGGACTACAGTCTGTGAGGTCTGAAAGAGTCAGACACTGTGGGAGTAACTTAGCCCTAGCAGTACATTATATATTAAATATATATTAATACTTATGTATAATATATGTATATTATATGATATATTTATATTATTTATTTATTATAATATTTATTGTTTGTTAATAAAATATATTTATATATTGTATACATATTTAAAATATATACTATATGTTTATATTATTTATACATATTTCCATTTTATTTGTAAGTATTCTTATAATTGGCATATTTCACTGTCTAATCTACAGTAGGTCTTATGAGACCCAGAATTAAGCAAGAAGGATCCAGGTTTATACAATTCCCATATCAGTTTCAAAGCAGTGATTTCAGTAGGACAAGGTGGGCATGGGATAGAATAATCTATAGAAAGTGGCCAATGGGAAAGTAAGAGGAAAAGTCAGATGTAATCCATTGATTGAATGTACCAGTGACTCTGAAATTAGGTATTTGTAATCTAGAGAACATCTGTACTAATGGATGTAAAATTTGCTGAGATGCTGTAACTCTGTACCAAAAATTAGCTATAAATCTCCTGGTTCATAAGGAAATTGTTATTTATAAATAATTTTTTTTTTTACTATGGAGAAATAAAATCCTTCTTACTAGTCAAAGATTTCTGGCCAGTACATTACTACATATGAAATCAGAATCCAAAGTATTTCTGAAGCAAAAGCAAGTTAATGTTAACTATTTTAATATTATATCCTGATTGATATATATCAGGTTACCAGTTTGCTGTGAAGCAGAAACCCACATGCCTTGATATTACCATTATTATTACTATTATCATTATTAGCTGCACTAGGCAGCTTACAGGATCTTAGTTCCCCAACCAGGGATCATATCCATGGTCCCTACAGGAGAGTTGTGGAGTTCTAACCACTGGACCTCCAGGGAATTCCCATCCATATTATTACCAATCTGGATATTGACTGAAGTTAGCTAAGAATTATCTTATCAAATACCAGAGGTTAAGGAAGTTCTGCTTATAGATAAGACTGATCTTAAGAGATAACTTGAGAAAGAACTTTAAGAAAACAGAGGGTATAAATATAACAGTTTTGGCCACTCAAACAAGTTACATTCTTCTCCAGAATGGATTTTAAAAAAAGAATTAATTTACTGGGAATTCTCTGACAGTCCAGTGCTTAGGACACCATGCTTCCACTGCAGGGGCATAGGTTCAATCTCTGGTTGGGGAACTAAGGTCCCCATGCGCTGTGGCACAGCCAAAAAAGAAAAAAAGAATTAATTTGCCAACTGAGCCATTTAACTTGCTAGGCATAAGGCTAAGTGCTGGAAATACAAAGATGAGTAAGAATGTTTTTACCCTATAGGATTTCACTGTCTAATGAGAAGACATGGATAAACTGCCAGATACAATTCGTGGAGGTAGGTACCTGCTGCTGTTGAGAGGGCTGAGTCCTGGAATGGCATTATTCATCCTTCTTGGAGAAGGGATAGGCTACCCACACCAGTATTCTTGGGCTTCCCTTGTGGCTCACCTGGTAAAGAATCCACCCGCAATGTGTGAGACCTGGGTTTGATCCCTGAGTTGGAAAGATCCTCTGGAGAAGGAAAAGGCTACCCATTCCAGTATTCCTGGCCTAGAGAATTCCATGGACCGCAGAGAATTGGACGAGACTGGGAGACTTTCACTTTCATCCTTCTTGTGGCCTGTCTTGCAAATGAGCTTTCTATTTGAAATCCGAATCTCTTTATTTTTAAAATTTCTATTCCTATGTACCCTTCACCCAGTTTTCCCCTAATGTTGACATCAAAACTAAGACATTAATGTTCATACACAGTTGTAGCAGGTTGTGCTCCTTATATCCCCAGTGTTAACAGTTCCTCAGGGGTGGCTCAGATGGTAAAGTGTCCGCCTACAATGCGGAAGACTGGGGTTCGATCCCTGGGTTGGGAAGATCCCCTGGAGAAGGAAATGGCAACCCACTCCAGTATTTTTGCCCAGAAAATTCCATGGACTGAGGAGCCTGGTAGGCTACAGTTCATGGGGCTGCAAAGAGTTGGACACAACTGAGCCACTTCACTTCACTTCACAGAAATTGGACACTTAAAAAACAATTTTATATTAAAGATTACACTCCATTTACATATAGTATTACCCATGTGGCTCACGGAGAAGGCAATGGCACCCCACTCCGGTACTCTTGCCTGGAAACTCCCATGGACGGAGGAGCCTGGTAGGCTGCAGTCCATGGGGTCGCTGAGAATTGGACACAATTCAGTGACTTCACTTTCACTTTTCACTTTCATGCATTGGAGAAGGAAATGGCAACCCACTCCAGTGTTCTTGCCTGGAGAATCCCAGGGATGGCGGAGCCTGGTGGGCTGCCGTCTATGGGGTTGCACAGTCAGACACAACTGAAGCGACTTAGCAGCAGCAGCAGCATGTGGCTCAGATGGTAAAAAGTCCACCTGCCGTGCAGGAGACCTGGGTTCAATCCCTGGGTCAGAAAAATCCCCTGGAGAAGGGAATGGCAACCCACTCCAGTATTCTAGCCTGAGAAATCCCATGGATGGAGGAACCAGGCGGGCTGCAATCCATGGGGTTGCAAAGAGTCAGACATAACTGAGCAACTATCACACACACACACATTACAAAATATTGACTTTATTCCACATGTTTTCAAATACATCCTTGTAGCCTATTTTATACACAATAGTTTGTACCTTCCACCTCGACACTTTGAAGATACCCGGTCAGGTATTTTTGTAGACTTTTGGCTTGGGTTTGACTCATGTTTTCTCATGACTATACAGAGGTTAAGGATTTGGGGAAGACTACCATGAAGTGATGTGTTAGTTTCATCATGAAATGTTAGCAGGTACAGGATGGTCTTCCCTGGTGGCTCAAAGGTTAAAGCGTCTGCCTCCAGTGCAGGAGGCCAGGGTTTGAGCCCTGGGTCGGAAAGATCCCCTGGAGAAGGAAATGGTAACCCACTCCAGTATTCTTGCCTGCAGAATCCCATGGACAGAGGAGCCTGGCAGGCTACAGTCCAAGGGGTCACAAAGAGTTGGACACAACTGAGTGACTTCACTCCATTTCACTTCTTCACAGGATGTCAACCGTGATCACTTGTTTTAGGTGGTGACTGCCAGGTTTTTTTTTTCACTGCAAGTCATTGCTTTTCCTTTTGTAATTAACTAATATCTAGGGTTGGAGCTTTCCCTGATGTTTTGACTGAAGACATTATCCAGACTTTTTTCTTTTCTCTTGAAAATAGTCTTGTTGCTAGGAAAGAGTCATTGAATAGTCAAAAATATAATATCATAGCCCTAAAAATGAGATTATGTTTACACAAAGAACATCCAAATATAAGGTCTATGTATCTATCCTGTAAATGAATATTCTACTAACGGCTTCAAACTCATAATTTTCAGTGAAAAAGAGAATTACAAGAGAGACAAATGAAGGATACTTTTTGATGAGTGGAGCATACATACAGGGTATAACAAACCCATTGATTACTATGCCATTTGATTTAGGGAATAAATAACTACTTCTAAAGCTGGAAGCACAATTACTACCAAATTTGCATCTGTAATAGATATGAAAGGTACTTTTTCAGGGGCTTCCCTAAAAGCGATGACTATTCCCATTTTAATGACAATTTATCGCTTAGCTAAAGCACTGATCTTCATGAGTGACATAACTGGGGAGTAAATTATATGGGAAATATTTCTCGGAAAAACCCTAGGATGGAACACTGACCTTAGAGGTGGGTATAAAGATAAGATAGTTGATTAATTACTTGGCTGTGAACACATACCAAAGAAATTCAAAGGAGAACTTCTTGTTTTGCCTGTGGTTAGCAGAACAAAGTTTGCTATGCATAAAGATATGCCAGATTTGCTATGACAGATAATAACCAGATTACAGAGAAACATAAAATAATCTTACAAAATGTTGGTTCAAAAATACGGCTGATATTACCAAATTTAATTATAATAAATATCCTACTTGACAAAAAAGCCTACAGAAAATATTAACAGTGGTCATCCCCTAGGGAAATGATTTGGTCTTTTACTTTGTTTACAGTTCTGTACTATTGGACTTTGTTTATTGACCATGATTGGGTACTACTTTTAACTTGAAAAATAAATCCTTTTTCTAGTAAATACCTATGGCATAAAGTGAAGAGGAACTAAAAAGCCTCTTGATGAAAATGAAAGAGGAGAGTGAAAAAGTTGGCTTAAAGCTCACCATTCAGAAAATGAAGATCATGGCATCCGGTCCCATCACTTCATGGGAGATAGATGGGGAAACAGTGTCAGACTTTATTTTTTGGGCTCCAAAATCACTGCAGATGGTGTTTGGACCCATGAAATTAAGAGACGCTTACTCCTTGGAAGAAAAGTTATGATCAACGTAGATAGCATATTCAAAAGCAGAGACATTACTTTGCCGACTAAGGTCCGTCTAGTCAAGGCTATGGTTTTTCCAGTGGTCATGTATGGATGTGAGAGTTGGACTGTGAAGAAGGCTGAGTGCTGAAGAATTGATGCTTTTGAACTGTGGTGTTGGAGAAGACTCTTGAGAGTCCCTTGGACTGCAAGGAGATCCAATCAGTCCATTCTGAAGGAAATTAGCCCTGGGATTTCTTTGGAAGGAATGATGCTAAAGCTGAAACTCCAGTCCTTTGGCCACCTCCTGCGAAGAGTTGACTCACTGGAAAAGACTCTGATGCTGGGAGGGATTAGGGGCAGGAGGAGAAGGAAACGACTGAGGATGAGATGGCTGGATGGCATCACTGACTCGATGGATGTGAGTCTGAGTGAACTCTGGGAGATGGTGATGGACAGGGAGGCCTGGTGTGCTGCGATTCATGGGGTCGCAAAGAGTCGGACATGACTGAGCAACTGAACTGAAGTAAAGCCTTAGGTAAAGTAAAACCTCTAGTAAAGCTTTGCCCTAAGGTGAAACGAAGGGAAGAAAACAGTAAATTCATCTCAATAGAGATTTGTTACTGAAGTATCTATGTTGTAGCTGCTGTTTAGTTGCTCAGTCATGTCTGACTCTTTGCGACCAGTGGTGTGCAGCCTGCCAGGCTCCTCTGCCCATGGAATTTTCCAAGTGAGAATACTGAAGTGTGTTACCATTTCCTTCTCCAAGGGATCTTTCCAGCCAAGGGATCAAACCTGCATCTCCTGTTTGGCAGATGGATTCTTTACCACTGAGCCACCTGGGAAGCAGGAACTATCCACAGAAGGTTGTTAAAAGGTCATTGTTCTACAAGAATTTGACAAGGGAGATTCTAAGTTTCTATAACTCAGTGGTTGCTGGAGCAGGTACTAATAGTTGGTTGGATGTTTAATCACTACATTGATATTTCTCATTTGGAAGCAGTTTACAATGAACAAATCAAAGATTGCGAAGACTTTGAGGGGAGGGGATGGTTCTTTAGCTTTTCCATCTTTTTCAGTTCTGCTGCCAATTTTAAAATCAGGGAAAGGGGGCCAAGATAAAAAACTACATTTCTGTTCTGAAAGTCACTCAATCGTGTCTGACTCTCTCGGACCCCATGGACTATACAGTTCATGGAATTCTCCAGGCCAGAATACTGGAATGGGTAGCCTGTCCCTTCTCCAGTGGATCTTCCTGGCCCAGGAATCAAACTGGGGTCTCCTACATTGCAGGGGAATTCTTTACCAGTTGAGCTACCTCTGAGAAAAGAATTAAAGAATTCATTGACAGGCGTGATATTCACTGAGAGGATGAATGTTGTTTTTTACATAATCATTTGGTATATAGTAAACCAAAGTACCTATTCATGAAAGAGCCAAAGGAGAAATTGCCTTAAAAAGTATAGATACTGAATAAAGGCAATCAGTGAAGTTTACTCAGAGGGGAATTCTTACCAGTTGAGCTACCTCTGAGAAAAGAATTAAAGAATTCATTGACAGGCGTGATATTCACTGAGAGGATGAATGTTGTTTTTTACATAATCATTTGGTATATAGTAAACCAAAGTACCTATTCATGAAAGAGCCAAAGGAGAAATTGCCTTAAAAAGTATAGATACTGAATAAAGGCAATCAGTGAAGTTTACTCAGTCCTCCTCTAAAAGCCAGGATGCTAATTCCTGTTCAAAGAATTTTCTTACCCTCCGAAACCTGGGCTGCTCTTTCCCCAGCCCCCACTTACTGAGAAAAGGCCTGTATTCCTTCCCGATCTCCAAGTGAGACTTTCAGTGTGTACCTCCACAAGTAACACAGAATCTTGGCAAATTACATGGTAGGTAAACATAGGAACAGGAAACAGAATAAGTAAACATGAACAGGACACAGCTCTCTTGCAAAAAAAAAAAAAACCCTAAAACCTTAAGCCACCATTTAACAAACATTACCCTCTGATGAAGCACACTTATCGATTCTTCACAAACATTTTGTTTTAATACAAGATTACCACAAAATGTTATGGTTCCAGAGATTCATTCATTTTTACTTTGGCATTTGAGTTGCTTTTTAAAAAATTCCTTCCATTTTCATGTGCCCTTAGATAATTTTATAGCAATGTTCTGAATAAAGAAAAGGCTGCATTAAGTATATCAAAAGTAAACAGGGTCAGCTTTGAAAAGATACTCTGGTTTTGTTGGTATGTTGAAGGAAAATGTGCTCCTAGGTAAAATAGTGCTTGCTTCCGATTTCTTAGAGCTTTTGTTTTCTTGGCCATCAACCTTACTCTGGTTTGAAACAGGGTCTGCTCCGCAGATAATGATGCGTGTGGTGGTACTACAAGAAAAAGAAAAGAAATTCCAGAAATGCTTCGCGAAAAACTTTTAATGATTTTTTTGCAACCACTGAGGGTTGCTGCTTTTTGCTCCGAAGTCTCTCACACCAGATGCTCCTCTTTTCCACTCCAGTACCTGGAGCAGCCCCTCGGGATTCCACCTGTCTACCTTTTCCCCTCCAGCGTCCTAAGTTTCCCTTTTTGAAAGCGTAGGCAGCCTTCCTCCGCGAGTGGATTCCTCAACTGGCTTTTCTCGGCGGCCCGGCTCCACGTGACCTCCCCCGACACCTGTGCAGCCACCGGCTCACAGCGCCCCCCATCCCCTCCGCCAGGTACCGGCGGGGCCTGGAGCTCCCTCCCACAGGAGGTCATGGTCCGGGTGCGAGCCTCGCTCGGGCCGGCAGGGGAGGGGCTGAGCCACTGCCTCGGCAGCCGCTGGAGCCCTTGCAACGGGATTATCACATGACTCGACGGCGGCGGTAGCCGTGGCAGCAGCCGCGCCGGCTCCGCGGGCTCGCTGGGTGGGCTCAGTTCCGCTCACGCAGGAGTCGAGCGCTGCGGGCAGGGAAGGGACCTGCTGCAAGCTGCAGCCGCGCAGCCGCTCCCGGAGCGCTCGGCGTCTCCCCCGGCTGGGCGGGGGGCCCGCTCCATGCCGCTCGGTTGCGGAAGTGTAGCGGGGGGAGGCGGCGGCTGCACGGAGCGCGGGAGGCCGGGGCTCGGCCCCCTGCTGCATTAGGCTCCGGGAGCCGCGCGGCGCGCCCCGCGGCCCGGCTGCCCGTGCGCCCGGCGCCCGCCGCAGCCTGCATGCCCCGCGCTGCGCCTCGCCGGGCCCCCGCCGCCGCCGCCGCCGCCGACCCCTGCTCGCACCGCTGCTGCCGGGCGCCGGAGTAATATGCTCACTCGAGTGAAATCTGCCGTGGCCAATTTCATGGGCGGCATCATGGCTGGCAGCTCAGGCTCCGAGCACGGCAGCGGCGGCTGCGGAGGCTCGGACCTGCCCCTGCGCTTCCCCTACGGGCGACCTGAGTTCCTGGGGCTGTCTCAGGACGAGGTGGAGTGCAGCGCCGACCACATCGCCCGCCCTATCCTCATCCTCAAGGAGACCCGGCGGCTGCCCTGGGCCACTGGCTACGCAGAGTGAGTGCAGCGACACCGGCGGCGCCCCTTCTCTGCGCGGCTCTTCCCCGCACGGTTCCAGCTCTCCTCTCTCCTTGTTCCTTGCCCTCCGCTGGCTGCCGGCGTCCAGGCCGCGGAGAGCACCTCTTAACTTATGCTGGCCATTCCTCGCTTCTCCTCCCCTTTCCCCCAGCCCCAAGGACGCGGCGTTTCCTGCCCGGGTTTGGATGGTAGATGGGTGGTGGGTGGCAGCGCTGGACCGTGGGAAAGCTAAGGCTGGACGCCGCTGTGAATCTGAAGGCTGTGTCACTTGAAAGAAAGTGCGTGGAACAGCCCTGCTGAAGTTTGAAACACAGCAGGGAAATCTGGTGTCTGTGCGCCCATCCCCCCAAATCTTTGTGCCTCCGCGTGAAGTTTGTGGGGTAGGGCTTGGAGAAAGTGTCGCTGCGCCGGGGGTTGGGGCTTTGGAGGCGGTTGTCCCGGCGGCCGCGGTCCGGCGCTGGGTTGCACAGCTCAGAAGGTCTCAGTTTCTCAGACTTGAGCCTAAGAGCTCCTTGGCTTCTCTTTTTGTGGGTGGGAAAACCCTGTGCCTTTAGTGACTGCCAATACTGTTTCCCCCATTCCTTGGGGAGGGGGCAGCTTCTTCCAGGTGTCTAATGATACCATTTTGGTAATCAGCTTTGGCGATTAAGTGAGAGGTTGAGTGATTTACTATTTCAGGAACCAACTGAGTTACGTTGACTACCTGGAGTGGAACTGGGAAAGAGAGAGGAAGGATTCTAATGGCCTCCCCACCCCCAACTCTACAGCTGTTCCATTGAGCGTCTTATGAATGGTAGGACATGGACTGTTTATTTCCCCTATACAGCGTCATAAAAGTGGGAAATTCGGAAGGTAGAATTTAAGAGACCAGAGTTTCGGGATTAATAATGACTTGGTGGGTGCAAAAGTGCACGCGAAACCTTGCCTGGCACACCTGCCCCTTTTCCTTTAATTCCATCCGCTCTATAATCTTGGCCCTCCCCCGCCGGTGCACTGCCTCGCCCGCTGATTGGTTCATCGGGGCACCAATCGACTCTCCCGAAGCCGGGCCTCTTTGATGCTGACCCTGTTCTGGTGGCCAGGATAGCCCCGAGCAGGCATGATCCCTGACGCTCCGGGTTCCGGGGTGACAGTTTGCTAGACGCTCTTCCGAGAACCCCGAATTCTGTTTTCCTTCCCCTTTCATCATACAGTTGTTTCCCTACGTGCTGAAATAGACAATATGTATAAATGGCGGTATGTGACTAGAGGGTGAAAAATAGGAAACAGGTGAGAGTGATGAGTGCTAAAACAAAAATTAACACATAATAAAGGGCAGGCGTGGTAGAGAGCGTTGGGGTGAGGGAGGTACAAAATATTATTATACCTTTCAGGAGAAAACTAAAGCAAAAACACTTGTGTGGTTGAAAAGTGCCTTCCAAAGCAGCAAGTACTATTTCCTGACTAAAATACCACCTCGAACTCCGTCAAACCCTCCATCTTGCTTGGAAGATCATTTGGACTTTTGCTAGGCAAAAGTCAACTCGGAGCAAAGTTTGTCCTACAGTTCTGTAAAAGGGGCGCTGTGCTTGTCAGAATGTGTAGGGACCCATTGTCACTCCCGTGGGTTCACCAGAGCCGTGGCACTTAGGTCTGAAGGGCAGAGAGATAAGCAGGCAAGTGGGGAGAAAGTTATGAGAGCTAGGAAGAAAGATGTTAAAACACAATGTGGAAGCTGCTTGAACACAGTTAAAGGAGTACTTCAATAGCAAGAAGGAAAGGGAAGGGGGAAGAAACGATCAGTCTGAAAACTGACAAGCGGATGATGTGCAAAGGGCTATACAGACTAGGGAATCTGAAATGAGACCCATGGAAGGAGTTGTACCTCCTCCTACCTGAGCCTCAGTTTCCTTATCTCAAAGAAGCTAATCTTTTCCTTGACTAGACATAAGGGAGGTTCAGTTGGAAGATTAGGAAGGCCACTGTAAAATGTTTAGTTTTAAAAACTAATTTTGAAATTAATACATACTTGTGAATTCAAGCAAAGACCAGTATACAGATGTAAGCCACCCCCCACCCCCATCTACCCAGACAATTCTGTGTTTGAGTAGTGGTACCTGCCTTTGTAGACTTAATTGGAGGCATGTATAAATAAATAACTTGCTCTTCTTTTTCCTTTCTCAAATAGACTCAAGTTAAGCATGTTATTCTGTAGTTTCACAAAAGACTATGTCAAGGACTTTATTCTAAAAAAATAATATAGAATTACCTCATTCTTTTGAAATGTATAGTATGTATACATTCATGAAATGAATACATACTATGCATTTCAAAAGAACATACTATACATTTCTTGAATGTATATGTACTATACATTTCAAAAGTAATTAACATAATGCTTACTGTTTAGTGATTGTACTGTTTCCAGGTTTGTATTATATCCTTTGATTCTCACAACAATCCTGTGAGGTAGGTACTAGCATTTCCATCTTATAGATAAGGATACAGACACACTGAATGGTCAAGCAAGTTGTCCAGAGTCTTACCACCTTAACAGAGCCTATATTTGCACTTAAGTGGTTTGACTGCAGAGCCCATACATAACACCAAACTACCTCCCTGCTCCATGGACTGTAGCCCACCAGATTCCTCTGTTCATGGAATTCCAGGCAAAGATACTGGAGTGGATTGCCATTCCCTTCTCCAGGGGCTCTTCCCAACCCAGAAATCTAACCCAGGTCTCTTGCATTGGAGGCAGATTCTTAACCATCTGAGCCACCAAGGAAGTCCAAACTAGGGCAGAGAGATAAGCAGGCAAGTGGGGAGAAAGTTATGAGAGCTAGGAAGAAAGATGTTAAAACACAATGTGGAAGCTGCTTGAACACAGTTAAAGGAGTACTTCAGATAGCAAGAAGGAAAGGGAAGGGGGAAGAAACGATCAGTCTGAAAACTGACAAGCGGATGATGTGCAAAGGGCTATACAGACTAGGGAATCTGAAATGAGACCCATGGAAGGAGTTGTACCTCCTCCTACCTGAGCCTCAGTTTCCTTATCTCAAAGAAGCTAATCTTTTCCTTGACTAGACATAAGGGAGGTTCAGTTGGAAGATTAGGAAGGCCACTGTAAAATGTTTAGTTTTAAAAACTAATTTTGAAATTAATACATACTTGTGAATTCAAGCAAAGACCAGTATACAGATGTAAGCCACCCCCCACCCCCATCTACCCAGACAATTCTGTGTTTGAGTAGTGGTACCTGCCTTTGTAGACTTAATTGGAGGCATGTATAAATAAATAACTTGCTCTTCTTTTTCCTTTCTCAAATAGACTCAAGTTAAGCATGTTATTCTGTAGTTTCACAAAAGACTATGTCAAGGACTTTATTCTAAAAAAATAATATAGAATTACCTCATTCTTTTGAAATGTATAGTATGTATACATTCATGAAATGAATACATACTATGCATTTCAAAAGAACATACTATACATTTCTTGAATGTATATGTACTATACATTTCAAAAGTAATTAACATAATGCTTACTGTTTAGTGATTGTACTGTTTCCAGGTTTGTATTATATCCTTTGATTCTCACAACAATCCTGTGAGGTAGGTACTAGCATTTCCATCTTATAGATAAGGATACAGACACACTGAATGGTCAAGCAAGTTGTCCAGAGTCTTACCACCTTAACAGAGCCTATATTTGCACTTAAGTGGTTTGACTGCAGAGCCCATACATAACACCAAACTACCTCCCTGCTCCATGGACTGTAGCCCACCAGATTCCTCTGTTCATGGAATTCCAGGCAAAGATACTGGAGTGGATTGCCATTCCCTTCTCCAGGGGCTCTTCCCAACCCAGAAATCTAACCCAGGTCTCTTGCATTGGAGGCAGATTCTTAACCATCTGAGCCACCAAGGAAGTCCAAACTACCTCCCTCCAGTGTGTTACACTATGGCACATCCATCTGTATCCCGGATTAACCACTGACATTGTCTTGCCACTTCCCTTGTGATGAACTACTTCCTCAAACCTTGAACTGTACTTTATCTTCCTGTGATGATACATCCCAAATGATCAAAATGGTTGAAATAGAGAAGGGGAGAGAAAGACAAGTAGGGACTGTGGTTACGGTCAGAAGTGGCTGCCAGTAATACTGCTCAGGATCTACTGAAAGGAGGAATTATCTTTGTTTTAGAAGGTATCAGAGAGAGAGAATTGGTAAGAAGATTGCTCAGAGTGGGGATCAGAGGGGTGTGAGTCACAGCCTGAATCACAGGTGGTTTGCTTACCTTTCTAGAACATGAGCTACTTTGTAAGCCTTCCTGAGGAGGAGGAATTGACATCGCTTGGTAACTGAGGAGTCAGAGGAGAGTTGAACTCTAAGGTTGAACTTTTGTATGGTAGAGAAAAGAATAAAAGGAGAAATGGTCTAGTTTTTGCAGTTTACTATTAATCCTTTTCAAAAGGAGTTGCCCTATGGGTTATGTTGTTGTTTAGTCACTAAGTTGTGTACAACTTCTTGCAGCCCCATGGACTGGAGCCCACCAAACTCCTCTGTCCATGGGATTTCCCAGGCGAGAATAGTGGAGTGAGTTGCCATTTCCTTCTCCAGGGGATCTTCCCAACCCAGGGATTGAACCTGCATTTGCTCCATCGGCAGGCAGATTCTTTACTGCTGAGCCACCAAGGAAGCCCCTCTATAGGTTATAGAACTAGAGAGTTAGCCTAAGTGATCCCTGTAAGATTTGGGGATCTAGAAACAGAAAACTCTGTTTTATTCAGTATTTATTGGCATTGTGCTACATGGAATTTCCTGGCTCCTCAGAAAGCCTCCTGTTGTGGTTGAAAAGTTTAGCCATTTGTTTCAGGGCTGTCTGCTAGGCTATGAAACATTACAGTTACAGACAATAATTATTGAGTTAAATCTTTACAAAAACATGGATTAGCAAGTTTTATTTTTTAGTTTGGTATTAAATTACGGATTTAGCCTGTTAGACCAGCTCAGAGAAAACCATGGGAAGCAATGGTATGACCCAGAGACCTCATAGGGCAGCTGCTTCCTTTCTTTCTCCATAAATTTAAATACTACCCAAGTGCTACAAGCACTTGGAAGTGGGTTCAGTTTTTTAATGGGTTAGGACTGCTTTTTGACTTTCCTTCCCTTTGATCTGTTTGCCCAGCCTCTTTCCCAATGATGGTCAGTTGGACATAGAGATCCAAGTGAATGTGGAGTTTGTGCCTAAAACTACAGCAGTAGATAATGCCAGAGAATGTGCAGTGCTCTATGAAACCATCATACTCAAGTTTTATCAGCGATAGATTTCTTTGCTTGTACAGGAAGAATAAATCATTGTTGTAGCATCATTTTACTTAGATTATAGCTGTAACTATGCAATTTTTTCCCAATTATTTTTCTTACAAAACTGCCCCAGACATGGATATTTAAAGAAAGCTACTTTGAGAGCTTCTGTTAATGTACATTATGTAAGTTCTTTTTGTCTCATGAAGGTAGTGAAAATGTTAATGAAATAACCTTATTTAAATCCAGCAACAGCCCACAAATTTTGGATTTAGTTTGGAATCTGTAGGCTGTTCCATCTCCCACGTCACTGGCCCTAATTAGCAATTACAAGTAAATCACATTAGTTGGCTGTGTAGTGGTGATGACGGAGAAACCACTATTTCTCCCTGGCCCCAAAGCTCAGAAATTCCCCTGGCCTTTGTTTTTCCCTTCTGACCTCCGCTACACCCACCCCTCTTATACCTGGTAGCAGAGCTCCTCCCTGGGAACTTCCTCTTTGACTTGTAACTGAAGAAACTTGAGGTTCTCTACTTCTTGTTGGATAAGGGGGGAAAGTGAATGGGGTGTACTATTTGTGGGGGAGAGATTCACTTAACAGAGCTCCCCTTAGCAGTTTTCCGAAGACCAGTGCAAAGTAGTCTAAAATATTTCACCTCCACTAACCTGCAGAAAGTATTAATTTCCTACTTGAAAGCAGGTGGCTAAGCGCTCTTCCATTTTTCAGATTATAATGAAGTCATTCCCTCTGGGGGGGAGCTCCTGGGCTGTTCCTTTTCTTAGAAAAATGGCTCCACTTCATCAATGACTAGTAATGCTCCAGACAGAAGATTTAATTCTTGTGAGATACTGTGTTTATCCTGTGTTTCAGTTTCAGCCCCAGTTAGATAGACATCATCTCTAATTTTGCTCCGCCACACAGTGCTTCCTTGTTATAGTTACATCAGTGTGCTGTGCGCAGTGGGTCAGTCATGTCCTACTCTTTGTGACCCCATGGATCATAGCCCTCAAGTCTCCTCTGTCCACGGGGATTCTCCAGGCAAGAATACTGAAGTTGACTGCCATGCCCTCCTCCAGGGGATCTTTCCCAGCCCAGGGGCGAACTGGGTCTCTCGCATTGCAGGCAGGCTCTTTACTGTCTGAGCCTCCAGGGAAGCCCAGTTACATAAATATTGGCTGATACATACATAATAGAATTGACTACAAAATAGAATTGACTTCTAAAAATGTTATTCTAGACAGTTTAAAAAATTAACATATAATTGACATATACTGACTTCAAATGTACAACATAATGATTCAATACCTGCATGTACTGTGAAATGATCACCCGTTGTTTCGGCCATTGTGAGATAGTCAACACTCATCAACTCACAGATAAAATTTTTTTTCTTGTAGTGCAAACTTTTAGTAGCTTTAAAATATATAGTACTGTGTTATTGACTATAGTCACCATGCTGTACATTGCATTCCCGGACTTATTTTGTAACTGGAAGTTTGTACAATTTGAACCACCTTCATTTCAGGCCCTGTCTGTGGCAGCCATCAATCTGTTCTCTATGAGTTTGGTTGTTTCTTCTAAGATTCTAAATATTAGTGAGATCATATGGTGTTTGTCTTTCTCTGAATTATTCCATTTACTATAAGGCACTAAGGTCCATTCATGTTGTCACAAATGGTAGGATATCCTTCTTTCAATGGCTGAGTTTTAAATATATATATCATATTTTCTTTATTCATTCATCTATCAGTTGACACTTAGGTTGTTTCTTGGCTGCTATAAATAATGGTGCAATGAACTTGGAAATGCAGATACCTTTTTAAGTTAGCATTTTGTTTCCTATAGATAAATGCCTAGAAGTGAAGTTGCTAGATCATATAATAGTTGTATTTTTAATTTTTTGAGAGACTTCTCTACTGTTTTCCATATTGGTTTTGATAATTTACCTTCCCATGAATAGTGCACAAACGTTCCCTTTTTCCCACATCATTATCAGCACTTGTTATTTCTCATTTTTTTGATAATAGCCATTCTCAGAGGCGTGAGATGGCATTTTATTGTGGTTTTGATTTGCGTTTCACTCATGAGTGATACTGAACATTTTCTCATGTACCTGTTCAGTTCAGTTCAGTATATCTTTGGCAAAATGTATCTTCTGCTCATTTTAAATATTAAGGATTTGGGGGGTTTTTTTTTGTTTGTTTTGCTATTGAGTTGTATGAGTTCTTTATATATTTTGGATATAAACTCCTTGTCAGATATATGATTTGCAAATATTTTTTCCCATTCCGTAGATTTTTTATCTTACTAATGGCTTCCTTTGTTGTGCAGAAGCTTTGAGTAAAATGTAGACTGTTTTGTTTATTTTTACTTTTGTTACCTTCCCTTTTGGTGTCAGATCCAAAAAAATCGTTACCAACATCAATGTCAAGGAGATTCAGTTCAGTTCAGTCGCTCAGTCGTGTCCAACTCTTTGTGACTCCATGAATCGCAGCACGCTAGGCCTCCCTGTCCATCACCATCTCCCGGAGTTCACTCAGACTCACATCCATCGAGTCAGTGATGCCATCCAGCCATCTCATCCT
>SJYC01138694.1:0-25616 GCA_006408675.1 Madoqua kirkii
CAAGAGGCTTTTTAGCTCCTCTTCACTTTCTGCCATAAGGGTGGTGTCATCTGCATATCTGAGGTTATTGATATTTCTCCCGGCAATCTTGATTCCAGCTTGTGCTTGTTCCAGCCCAGCGTTTCTCATGAGGTACTCTGCACATAAGTTAAATAAGCAGATTGACAATATACAGCCTTGATGTACTCCTTTTCCTATCTGGAATCAGTCTGTTGTTTCAAGTCCACTTCTAACTGTTGCTTCCTGACCTGCATACAGGTTTCTCAAGAGGCAGGTCAGGTGGTCTGGTATTCCCATCTTTTTCAGAATTTTCCACAGTTTCTGGTGATCCACACAGTCAAAGGCTTTGGCATAGTCAATAAAGCAGAAATAGATGTTTTTCTGGAACTCTTGCTTTTTCCACGATCCAGTGGATGTCGGCAATTGATCTCTGGTTCCTCTGCTTTTTCTAAAACCAGCTTGAACATCTGGAAGTTCATGGTTCAGGTACTGCTGAAGCCTGGCTTGGAGAATTTTGAGCATTATTTTACTAGCATGTGAGATGAGTGCAATTGTGCAGTAGTTTGAGCATTCTTTGGCATTGCCTTTCTTTGGGATTGGAATGAAAACTGACCTTTTCCAGTCCTGTGGCCACTGCTGAATTTTCCAAATTTGCTGGCATATTGAGTGCAGCACTTTGACAGCATCATCTTTCAGGATTTGAAACAGCTCAGCTGGAATTCCATCACCTCCACTAGCTTTGTTCATAGAGATGTTTTCTAAGGCCCATTTGACTTCACATTTCAGGATGTCTGGCTCTAGGTGAATGATCACACCATCGTGATTATCTTGGTCATGAAGATCTTTTTTGTACAGTTCTTCTGTATATTCTTGCCACCTTTTCTTAATATCTTCTGCTTCTGTTAGGTCCATACCATTTCTGTCCTTTATTGAGCCCATCTTTGCATGAAATGTTCCCTTGGTGTCTCTAATTTTCTTGAAGAGATCTCTAGTCTTTCTCGTTCTGTTGTTTTTCTCTATTTCTTTGCACTGGTCGCTGAGGAAGGCTTTCTTATCTCTGCTTGCTATTCTTTGGAACTCTGCATTCAGATGCTTATGTGTTTCCTTTTCTCCTTGGCTTTTTGCTTCTCTTCTTTTCACAGCTATTGTAAGGCCTCCTCAAACAGCCATTTTGCTTTTTTTTCATTTCTTTTTCATCGGGATGTTCTTGATCCCTCTCTCCTGTACAATGTCATGAACCTCCATCCATAGTTCATCCAATAGCATAAAGCTAATGAATTAATTACCCCCAATAAAGTACATGCTAGCTGTTTTTGATCTACTTTAATACGAGGTTTATACTGCAGGATGACTTAGCAAAAAGAAAATTGTGCTTGTTGAGGGACAACTTTTTGGAGATTTGTGTCCTATACAATTTTTTTTTTTTGGTAAGAGTTTCATGAAGCCATTGACTTTATAATTACATAGTTACCTGTTCCAAAGACTATACATTTACCAAGAGGCATCCAGAAGATATTTTGAAGGTATTTTGTTCATCCATTAGCCTAAAATTCTCTCCATTCATGATTATTTAGTAAGTTTTTATGGATATAAATATAATAAATACTCAACAAATAGATGAACACTCACCAAATATTTATTGAATGGACTCATTGTTCTCCCTTGAGGAACTGACTTTAAAAAGCAAGTTTCTATGAATATCTAATCCTATTTGTTCCCTCAACAGCTTTTTATTTGACCTCAGGGTCAATTCATGAATTTCAGTGCTAAAAATTGTGGAGAATCGGACTGAATCACACAGACCCAAAATTTCCAAGAAATTCTACTCTTGGTCAAATCGCTTTCTAATAGACTAACATTGTCCTCTGTTCCTTGGTTGACAGAAGGACATCACGGACATATTCATAAGTTAGTAAATTCAGTGAGCATATCCTGTTCAGTGCTGAGAACAAAGTGATGAGTATCGTAGTGTTGCAAGTTGGTGAATGATGGACAGACTAACAATGGGCTTATTCTAGACTCTAGTTGGAAATTGACTCCCTCTTTAATTTATTAGTTTACCTGGGTATATTTGTTGCTATTTATTTAATGTTTTAAATAAACAGAATGACTTTCTAACTAAGTCCTCCTTAACTTATTAACAGACACTTCTGTCTGTGGGATTTCCCAGGCAAGAACACTGGAGTGGGTTGCCATTTCTTTCTTCAGGGAATCTTCCCAACCCGAGGATTGGACCCACATCTTCTGCTTGGGAGGCAGATTTGCTACACTGAGCCACCTGGGAAACCCTTTACTTGGGCATATTTGTTGCTTTTTATTTATTAATAACATTCTCTATGATAACTAAATAGGATACAACAGTGATGAGCCTACATTCTAGGAATAAACCTGAAGTAAGGCAGAGTTTTACTAAACTGTAATTGTGTTTCTGGAGTGCTGTTTCTTGAAGTTCTTTTGAGTTCTTTGTTCTCTTTTCTCAGCTCCAGTGCTCCTCTAAGAACTTTAATTTTGTGCTTGTAAGATGAAGATACTTAGAACAGAATCACAAAAGTAACGTACAAATGCTCTGGATTTTGTAGGTGACTACTTCACAGTCAAGCATTTCCACTTTCATTGTCTGTGATTATATTTACTTTTAGACAAAACCAAAATTTTCACACTGATATCATTGCCCTTTGGAGGTCCAAAGTCATATACTTCTAGGTCCCAGATATCTGAATTTGAAAAATCTAACTCTAGAATAAAACACTTACAAAGAATTCCACAGTCCTCTCAGGTCAGAGAAACACTGTCTATTCCTTACTCTGGTAGGGAAAGGATTAATTAAAAGAAATGTTAGCCATTAGTACCATAGATGCTGCGTGATGTTACTATTGGGATTAGCTGGATAAGAATGGCTGTAAGTGTTGCTGAGTGAAATAATCATATCTGCCTGAGAGGCTGTGTTATTGGTTTAGTTACTAAGGATTGTATACACATCAAAAAGAACTTCACCATGAAAAGGTGACTTGCGATGCTATGTATGATACAGGGGAACAATGGAATCTGTTTCCTGAGTACCAAAAGAAGCTTTTATTTTATTTTTTGGCCATGAAGCATGGCTTGTGGGATCTTAGTTCTCCAACTAGGGATTGAACCCAGGTCGCAAAGTGAAACTGGAGTCCTAACCTCTAAACCACCAGGGAATTCCCCCCAAAGAACCTTTTTTTTTAAAATCCCCAAAGAAGCTTTTAATTTTAGATTCCCAAATAGGTGAATTTTGAGAAGAAGACATTTAAGAAAATGGTTTTGTCTCAAGATGATTCCAAATGAATTTTTCCTCAGGCACATTTCTTCTAGATTTTTTTTCCCCTTCATAGACATTTAATCTGCATGCTTCTGATTTATTTACTCCTGACTCATCAAAGTCTGTTTTTAAAGTGTTCTTTGATGTCTAAGGAACCTAAATAACTTTTGTAAGAAATGTTTAAGTCTGGAAATCGTGTTTGCAGCACAAAATAAAACATGCATAAGCCAGTTTGAATTGCCATAAATACCACTCTGATAATCTGCTATAAGGCTCTTTGTAATCATTTTGTGACTGATTTGCTCCTTGGATAGAGGCAAACTTGAGTCAAGAAGCATAAAATCTGCATTTTTTTCCTGTCTCCCCACTAAAGATACAATGGGGTGCTATCTTCAAAAGTGAAATATTTTATTTGCAATCAAACTCAAACCACTGTTTCATTTCTTTAAAAAATGATTATCCAGTAGTTTATCACTGATATTGGGAAGATGACAGATCTGAAAGTTTTAACTGTTAATAGAAAAGAATAATCTAATTTCTTGAATTTTGGAGTAGCTAAATTTAGCTTGGGTTTCCCAGGTGGCTCAGTGGTAAAGAATCTGCCTGTAATGCAGGAGACACAAATGATGTGGGTTCAGGCCCTGTGTCAGGAAGATCCCCTGAAGCAAGAAGTGGCAACACACCCCAGTATTCTTGCCTGAAAAATCCCATGGATAGAGGAGCGTGACAGGCTACATAGTCCAAAATCACAACTGAACCATTAAGCACGCACACATATTCTACTGAAACAGTAATATTTACTAATAACAAATGAGCATTTACCATAGAATAAACATTTCCCATAAATTGCCCAATTTACCAGTGTAGAAATCGGATACAATATTCTTACTATCCCCATTTTACAAATTAAACATATTGGGTCTGAGATCAATTAAGTAACTTGCATAAAGACAATTGTGCAGAGGCAGAGGGAACACAGGCAGTCTTATCCCAGGACTATGCCTTCATCAGATGGCTGTTTCTCTCTCCTCTCTGTGTACATTTCAAAATTAATTTCCTCAGTTGGGTTCTACATCCCTTGAGTCCTTGGTGCTTGAGTCTTACTTTGGAATAATAATAATAATGATAATAATCTACACTATTTATAAATCTCTCTAGTTTATGCGGCAGATTCACACATGGTGTCTCTTGGATCCTATGACTATCCTCTGAGCTAGACAGGAAAGATATTATTATCAGCAAAATCACCCAGTGGAGAAGATATTCAGTGTAAAGGAAGAAACCATTATTTTTGCATGTGAGAAAAACAGTGTCACCCTGATTTTAAATGTCACCCCAATTTTGAAAATAGCCTCTGGCTTCTCTGTGAAATCACTGGAATGAATGGTAGAAGACAAGTAGCACTCCTGTGCATGAATAAACCATGAAATATATTTGACAATAAAATTTTCAATTAATGTGGAAATATTTGCTCTGAGTCTCGGCTCTTGAGGATTTAAGCCTTGGCCAAATATTAAAAATATGTTTTATTTCATTGCACAAAGTACCTTGCAGAAGATTAGATTCCTGAGAAACTAAAAACTGCTATTTTTTGAGAATCCTGAATATGAATTAAGCTGATGGATGGGCCATATTGGGAGAATTGGCTTCTTTGAGACACTAAATAGCCTTTACCCTTGCTCAGTGTGGCTCTGTTAGAGAAACAGTGGGTTTTACCATGGCTGACTCTTAGATGATAGTTTTCTCAGGTCTCTTGATTCTTTGTGGAACCCTCAATTCAGTGATAAAGCCAAAAAATAATAAATTTTTAGAAAAGGAATGGATCAAAGATTTTTGACCAAAGTACCTTTATTTAGAATTGTGTACTTAAAGAAAAGTTCTGTGTTATATCACAGATAGATACACAGTCACACATTTTAGATTATTTCAAAGATTGCACGGTAGGTATTTTATTTTGCACAGTGATACAATGGAAGACTATGCAACAATTAAAGTGAACGAAGCTGAACCCCGTGGATCATGATGGATTAATGTGGAAACAGAATGTTGAGTGAAAAAAAGAACAAGACGCAGATGGGTATTTATGGTATACCAGTTCTGTGAAGTGTTAGTCACTCAGTTGCGTCCGACTCTTTGAGATTCATAGCCTGCCAGGCTCCTCTGTCCGTGGAATTCTCCAGGCAAGAATACAGGAGTGGGTTCCATTCCATTCTGCAGGTGATTTTCCCAACCCAGGGACTAAACCTGGGGTCTCCTGCATCACAAGTGGATTCTTTACCGTCTGAACCACCAGGGAAGTTTGCTGCTGTCCATGGGGTCACAAAGAGTCAGACACGACTTAGCAACTAATCAACAACAAGTTCTGTGAAGATAGTAACATGTAAGAGTGCCTGATTATTTTATGTAGCTAAAATATAAAGATGTCTGTGATAAACATTAAATTCAGGGTAGTGATTGGTTCCTCCACTTCTCTAGTGGCTCAAAGGATACGGAGGAAGGTAGGAGGTGGGAGTTGGGTTCTAATTGGAAAGTTCCATGTTGTGGCAGAAGTGATGCTGTGCAGCCCTGGACCTAGCCTTTGAAGGTATAGAAACTCCTGCTTTTGTGCTTGGGGACACAGCTTTCATGCTGTAAGGAAGCTCAGACTGTCTTGCTGGAGAGAGGCCACTTGAGGATGCTGTGAAGGGACAGACAGAATGTAAGGGAGACTTCTTGGACCTTCCAGACCATGACTGACGCCAGCCTTTATCACATGGAGCAGAGAAACACAGGCTACATGCAGAATCTAGATCAATTTTCATTCATCATTTTAATACAGTTAAGTTTTAGAGGAGTTTGTTACTCAGCGATTGATAACTGAAATGGTCAGGTAGTTTGCATCGTCTTTGTTAGGAAACCATGAAATGCTAAGAAACTATGAAGAATTCATGAGGACAGGCTTTCTCTCCTCTCCCTAATGTTATCTTTATTCTATGTGCACATCAGATTTTAATTTTATTCTGCTTCTAACAGGCTTATTCCCATATCTGTGCTTATTTTGGAACACATAAACCCCAATTTTCAGTCTAGAATGATTTTGCTTCATGTCTGCCTGAGTTAGCATTATCTTTGGGGGAAATTCTTTACTCAGAGAGCCTAAGAACAACTACGTTGCTTGTGGATTCCAGCCATGCAATGCTTTTAGAGGTATATTCATAGTAGTGCATTTGCAGCATTTGTTGGGAATAAAATCAGTAAAATCTAATGATGATCTCTTTCAAAGATTTATTTGGTAAAATCTGCAGGTATAGGGGGCCAATACGGTGACAGAATAATTGCTGAGTCATTGTCAAGGCATTGTTCTATTTAATGTCTGCAATTTCACACAAGCCAAGCGGAACTAATCAAAATATTGAAGGTAGGTTCTTGTTGCTAATGCTCCCCCAACGCTTACCAAGAGAACTGTTTACAAGGTCAAAAATATGACTTTATATATCGTGAGTGAATTGGATTTTTAAAATAATAAACTGCAGTTTAAATGAAGCAATCATTCTTTCTAAAGAGGACTATTAGTGATGTTTTTAGTGATTAAGTTCTGATTGTGCCTGAAGCTGATCTATTTGGGGGTAACACAAGCATAGGCTTAAGCAACTCCATCATTTTAAAACTCATTTTGGATACATTTACCTGTTTTTCACAACAGAATCTCTCTGTGTATATATGAGAGCTTCTGTATGAAGGGTGGTGGGCTTCCTCTGACATGCTCCTCTTGTGTGTGCCCCTCCCAGCCAGGACTAACCCCATAGGGTGGTGGCGAATGGGAGAGGTAACTTCAACTGGCCTCTTCATTCTTGCCTCTTCATTCTTGCCTGTTACCCTCTCATTGACCTTCCTCCCAGACACTCTCGGTGCTTGCCAGCCTCATCCTTGACCCCTAAAGTTTTCCAATCAGATCCTCATTCTTACTCAGTCCTTTCCCCAGAATATTCTTGGTGCTTACATTAGAATTCAGCCAACCTGTCTTCTTTTCTTTTTCTTCTTCTTCTTTTTTTAAACTTTTCATTTTTTATTGGGGTATAGCCTATTAACAATGTTGTGATGGTTTCAGGTGAGCAGTGAAGAGACTTAGTCATACATATTCATGTATCCATTCTCCCCTAAAGCAGCAGCAGCAGCAATCTCCCCGAAACTCCCCTCATCCAGGCTGCCACATAACATTGAACAGAGTTCTATGTGCTATACAGTAGGTCCTTGTTGGTTATCCATTTTAAATATAGCAGAGTGTACATATCCATCTCAAACTCCCTATCTATCTCTTCTATCCATCCTTCCCCTCAGCAATCACAAGTTCATTTTCTAAACGGCAGTCCTTGGACCTAAGAACCCAATACAAGGTTGTGTGTCAGCTCAAATGAGGGTCCCAAGGATGGAATTTTTAGGACATAGGAAAAAAAATACTTTGAGACAAAAAGGCTACTGGTTTTCTCTGAAATTAACAACCAGACTCTTGGTGGTTTCACGCAGCAGAGCTCAGCAGTTTACCTGCCGTCTGATCCAGAGCCATGGGAGTTTCATCATCTCTGATCTCTTGAACACAGCATGATCTCAGAGGGGAGAGAAAAGGCCCAGCAACAGTGAGAAAATCGGTCAAAATCATCTTGTTTCTTTTTTTCTATCAGACAAAGAATCACCTTCAAAACTGGGGATGTAGGTTCAGGGATAAAATTTTGGAGTAGGGGAGGGGCTATCAGGCCAAAGCAAGAGCAGAGTCAAGGAGATGGGAGCCCAGGGAGCCAGAGGAGACAGGCACTGGGCTCCTGTGTGTGGGGCCTAGCATGTTGCAGGCTTGATGGCTGCAGGGTTATATTCATACTGTAGGGTCAGGCTCAGCCATGTTAATAGATCACTACATCCTCAAAAAGGATGAGGTTGTAGTCAATGTGTTTTGCTTATAAAGGCAACAACGGTAATGCATTTTTAAAAAGGCTTAATTAATTGTTTGTGATTCACATGCGAAACTTTTGCTACTGTAAGAGGTAAAATATGAGTTATTTTGGAAAGTTAGTTATTTAGAACAGGCCACTCCCTAAAAAATGCTAGGCTCGAGGGCACCTGCAAATCCCTGACATGCGTACTTTAATCTAGCATCAAACATGGAAATGCAATTGCAGGATCTTGAGCATTTCATAAAAAAAAATTTTTTGACCACACCCCAAGACATGCAGGACCTTAGTCCTTGGCCAGGATTGAACCCAGGCACTGGCAGCATAGAGTCTTAACCACTGGACTGCCTGGGCAGTCCCACAAGCATTTTGTTTCCATCAGCTCCATTTATCCTTCCGTTGACTGTGGAGATGACACTACTTGGACTGTGTCACTCTCGGTCAGTTCCTGCTGCCGCCTGTTTGTGCTGTAAGAGTCCCTTTACCCTGTCTTTCCTACCCTAGTCCTACCTGAGGGCCACCTGTCTCGGTCCTTTGCAAACATGAAAAACAGCATTAGTTCATGTCATAGTGGTTTGAGTCTAGTTTGAGTCTATGGGATAAGATGAGCCCTAGACCTGGGGAGTAGTCAGTCAGCTAGCCAGCCATCCTGGATAAGGCAGAGTGGAAGGGGGTAGTGTCAGAAAGATGCAGGGGAGAAAATCAGTGAGTGCCATTGCTGAAGACACTGGCTTAAGGCTTCAATAGCTTATACCAGTGTCGGTGTTTTCATTTATGGCTTCCTTTTGCCTCTTCAGAAATAATTAGCCTTCAGCATCATTAATGTTGTGTAAGTTAAAGGTTGAATTAAGAGGTTAGAAAGTGAGTAAGAGATCATATGGTCACATGGCTACATTTTTCAACTGTTGGTATGGATGTGTGTATTTAATAATGAACTGTTGGGAAAATTGCTATGATAATCTTAAATAAGAGAGTCATTATACAGAAATTACTGTGTATTTTTCTACAAATAATCATCTTGATTTGAAACAGGCTAATCAGCTAAATTTACTGATATATTTGTTCTTCGTATTCCATCTCTGAGACTCTCAGAGAAGAAAAATTACATATTTTAACAGAGCCTTAATTTTTTGGAAAAACGTGGCTCATTGCATTCCATGGGGTGGGGTCTGTGTGCTAGCCACCCTCAGAGGTGTGCACCAGTCCTTTCTGAGCACTGCCAGCTCAGGCTCAGTTTAGAATTCATCAGTTTCTTACCTCCATGAAAAAGGCGATTTTATCTAAAACTTTGGAGTCTGTAGACTTTGAAATGGAAAGAAAGTACACCAAAGGCTGAATTTTCTTAAAACCCAAGTTGCAAAACAAAGTGTGCTAGAAAAATGTTGTGCTATCTGGAACCTTTAAGAAATATATTACTTTGCTTCCAAAGGAAGGACAAATTGGATTTTGAATTTCTAAAGCTAAATGAATATTATTTATTATGTTAAAATATTAAAGCTACTAAAATTAGAAACTATGAAAGAAAGCGTGAGATTCACAAAGGTTATCTTCATGATTGAAAAATCTACACTGAACAATAGTTTTCTACTTTATACTGTTTGCAGCCTAGGAGCTACCATGAAAAGAAGGGAACAACTATAATTTATAATATGCCATAGATTTGATTTGATTATGTATAATGTAATATATTAAATTATAATTGTTAGGATATGTTTCCACTTTTATTCATTTATTTTAGGTCTTAATTATTGAGCGACTGATTCAACCTAGAATTCTGAAACCTAGCAGTTGGAATGTACTCATTCACTCATCTATTTAATAAATAGTGATTTGATTAAGAAAAAAAAAGAAATGTGAAATTAATTTCCAATATGTGATTGGATGTCTTCTCTAATCCTTGCCTTGTGGGTGCTAGTTAGAGATGTGAGATGTTTATACTCATATATTCTTGATTGAACCAATTGTACTTGTGACTACAGCCTCTTAGATATTGAGGTGACTTTGCTCTGAGGGGAAAATAAAGCTATGCTTAGTCACCAATTGCAAGTAATAAACCTTGCTTTCAGATTATGGAAACATCAATTAACAGAGGCCCTTCTTGGCAGATGAAGAATGATAGTTGTTGGATATCTATGTTGGTTTCCATTGATTTCAATCCTGTTTACTCAGAACATTTGTCTTAACCTACTGCCTTTTGTTAAATTTTGCCTTGTTTAACATCCGATTTCACATTTAATCCTTTTCATACACTATAGTTTCTTGTCTTTATATTATTTTCTGCATCTTCTTGGCTCTTAATCTTTATTATATTAGAGCATATGATATGATTGTTTTAATAGTTTTAACTTTTGCTCATTTTCAGTTTTAATTTTTTACTGAAAACAGTTTCTCTGAACTTTCTGTTTTAGTTAGAATTTTATGTTCAAGGACACAAAACGGGAAATCTCACATAACAGTGAAAGAAGATAGAAGCTGACTTGACTTCTTCTTTGTGTAAATGATTCACAGGCAGTTCCTGAGGGCTGGGAGGGTAATCCATTGCTATCAAGGATCAGGGTCCAGTGATGCACTGCTTCCCGCGTTCTTAGTCAACTCATGATCCAAGATGGTTGCTGCAGCATTGGATGCTTCCTTTGGAAGCAAAGGAATAAAATTAGAAGATTGAAAAGAGGTTTTCTCCACAGTTTAACCATCTGAAGCAGCCCTCCAGAAGTCCCATCCAGCTCTGGTGCTTACAAATCTTGGTTAAAATCTGATTACTTGGTTGCATTTGTCTGCCAGGTGGGCTGGTGACTATAGTCTTACTTTGTGGATGGGCAATGTGCCCAGTGAAAATCTGAGTTCTGTGTCTAAGTGGTAAAAGGAAAAGGGATGCTGATCCAGGCAGCTAACTGTGTCTGCTTATTTGCTTATTTGATGTTCAGTTCAGTTCAGTTGCTCAGTCATGTCATATTCTTTGTGACCCCATGGACTACAGCATGAGAGGCTTCCCTGTCCATCACCAACTCCTGGACCCTACTCAAACTCATGTCCATCACATTGGTGATGCCATCCAACCATCTCATCCTCTGTTGTCCACTTCTCCTCACACCTTCAATCTTTCCCAGCATCAGGGTCTTTTCCAGTGAGTTGGTTCTTCGCATCAAGTGGCCAAAGTATTGGAGTTTCCACTTCAACATCAGTCCTTCCAGTGAATATTCAGGACTGATTTCCTTTAGGATAGACTGGTTGGATCTCCTTTTAGTTCAAGGGACTCTCAAGAATCTTCTCCAACACCACAGTTCAAAAGTGTCAGTTCTTCGGCACTCAGTTTTCTCTATAGTCCAACTCTCACATTCATACATGACTACTGGAAAAACCATAGCTTTGACTAACAAGACCTTTGTTGGTATAGTAATGTCTCTGCTTTTTAATATGTTGTCTAGGTTGGTCATAGCTTTTCTTCCAAGGAACAAGCGTCTTTTAATTTCATGGCTGCAGTCACCATCTGCAGTGATTTTGGAGGCCCCCCGCCCCGCCAAATAAAGTCTCTCACTGTTTCCATTGTTTCCCCATCTATTTGCCATGAAGTGATGGGACCAGATGCCATGATCTTAGTTTTCTTGATGTTATTTATTTTTCAATCCAAAAAAAGATCCATGTTGCTTCTTTTTAAATCCTATTTTTACATTAACATTTTAAATATTTGACTAAACTTTTTTTGAAGTACAGTTGATTTACAATATTGTGTTACTTTCAGATATTCAGCAAATTGATTCAATTATACACAGACAGGTATATGTTCTTTTTCGTACTCTTTTCCATTATAGTGTATTATAATATATAGAATATAGATACAGTTTATTACTGGGCTGTCCAGTAGGACACTGTCATTGATCTAATTTATACACAGAAGACTGCATCTGCCAAACCCAAATTCCTAATTTATCCCTACCACCCTTTTCCCCTCACTTTCCCCTTTGGTAACTGTAAGCTTGTGTTTTATGTCTGTGAGCACTTTAAATTTCACTATTTTAAAAATATTTTGCTATTTTCAAGACCTATTTTTATTATATTCTACTTTAAATTTTATTAGTTTAACAATTTTATCACTATTTTTAGTACTTTATTTTTTCCAATTTTATTGACATATATTGTATAAGTTTGAGGTGTACAACATAATGATTTGAAATATGTATATCTTGAAGTGATTACCCAAGTAAATTTAGCTAACACCTCTCACCTTCAGACACTATTTAGATATTATTACTGTTTTTAATTCTTTTGACTTGTTATGAAACTTCTATCTTCTTAGTTAATAAGTGTCTGGAAAGACAGAAATAATGGGAAAATCTAAGACAGGAACAATTTGAAGCAAGGGAAGTGGATGCTTTTTCATGAGCTGAGTCTGAACCGTCAAGTTTTTAAAATACATTTTTAATTGGAGGATAATTGCTTTACAATATTATGTTGGTTTCTGCCATACATCAACATGAATGAGCCATAGATATACATATGCTCCCTCCCTCTTGAGTCTCCCTCCCATCTCCCACCCTATCCACCCCTCTAAGTTGTCACAGAGCACCAGGTTTGAGGTCCCTGCATCATACAACAAATTTCCACTGGTTGTCTAATTTACATATGTAATATATGTGGTTCAATGCTATTTTTTCTATCTGTCCTGTTGGTATTGCATCCTCTTATGCTAAAACTTTAGCCTGAGTGACCCAGGAGATTCTCAGGATGAAAGCTTCCTTCACCCCACATCTACCGGGATGACTATAATTCTACTTTTACTAATAATATCTTTTAACTATTGTAGCAAAACCCTCTTTTAGATCTGTCTAAAATCCATGCATCTTGGTAAAATAAATAACACTGTCTGGAGTGAACTGTTTTTGTTGATAACTTTTGTTTTACACAAACATTTTTCTAAAGATTTTTTATGTGGACCATTTTGAAATTATTTATTGAATTTGTTATAATATTGCTTCTGTTTTTTAAGTTCCATTTTTTTGGCCATGAGGCACAGGGGATCTTAGTTCTCCAACCAGAGATCAAACCCACACCCCTGCACTGGAAGGTGAAGTCTTAATAAGCACTTTAAATTCTTAATTAAAAAAATTTTAAAGTGTAGTTAATTTGTAATGTTGTGTTAGTTTCAGGTATTCAGCAAACTGATTCAGTTACACACACACATGTATTCTCTTTCATATTCTTATCTTTTATAGCTTATTACAAGATATACAATATAGGTTCCTGTGCTGTGTAGTAGGACCTTGTTGGACCACAAGGGAAGTCTCTATACAAACATTTTTTAATTGGCCTAATAATCAGAAATATGACAGTTATTTTTAGGTCTTATTGGAAAATTGTAACTGTTACTTGATATCTTCTTATGTATATTCAATAAGGAACTTCCAAAAATGTCACATGAGAATCAACTTGGGCATTTTATGTATTGGTGTGTGTCAGTTTGTATGGCATAGTTGTATTTCTGCTATGAATTTTGCAGATATGAAAGAAACCATTTAGATCTTTACCAAGTGAAGTAAAATTTTGATTATCGACCGCCATTGACAGATGATCTTGACATCTGCTGGGTCTCAACGAATTTGACTGGCTGTGACTACTTATGTTAATGTCAATATGGTGTCTTTATGTTATTTCTTCACCAATGGAATCAAATGCCATTAGAAAATAGAACCAGTTTTATTCAGAGATTTAAATTTTATATGTTTTAGTATCAATAAGCTATGAGAACAAACTTGCAATATGTTTAAAAAAATTTTATTAAGAACTACTTACATATTATTGAAAGGTTACCATGCACTGCTATGGGAGAAAAAAGGATATCTTTCCAGACCCTAAGTAGCTGAAATTATACTTGGAAATAAACTCAATACATACCATTTGATGAGTGATAAAACAAGTGTACTTACAACAAGATACAGAGGCAGCTAAAACTGGCCTTGTGCTGACCAAGAAGGCTTTCCTAAAGGAGTGGACATTTCGTATGAAACCTGAGGAATAAGTAAAAAGTACCCAGGTGAGGGCTTCCCTGGTGGCTCAGTGGTAAAAAATCCATCTGCCAATGCAGGAGACACGGGTTCGAGCTTGGTTTCGTCCGGGAAGACCCCACACACCGTGGAGCAACTAAGCCTGTGTACTGCGACTGCTGAAGCCCGTGCGCCCAGCGCCTGTGCTCTGCAACCGGAGGAGCCACCGGAGTAAGAAGCGGTGCACGGCAGCTAGAGGACAGCCCCCCGCAGAGATGAAGACCCGAGGACGCGTGGGGGTTGAAAACCTTGGTCGCCTCGTCTTCATTTTCTGAAGGGCTGTGGGACAGCTCACAGAGGGTTAAAGCAGAGGTGGATGAGATTTGCCTTCTGAAAAGTGTCCTTGGGGGCTGGGAGATGGATAGCAAGAGAGGGAGGCAGTGTTAGCTGATGCTATTGTTATCAAGAGGAATGATCTCTGAGCTGCTTTACCACTGGGTGGGAGAATTGCTATCCACACTCTTTAACCAGTCTAGCTTAGGAGACTGTGGGATGGCTCTAGTCTGTGGCAAGGACAAAGCAAAGCTAAATGACTTAAGAAGAATAGATTCCGGAATTTGGAATTAACATACACACACCAGTCCCTATAAAATAGGTAATCAACAAGGACTGACTGCATAGCAGGCTTCCCAGGTGGCCCGTGGTAAAAAATCTGCCTGCCAGTGCAGGAGACGCGGAGATGCAGGTTTGATCCCTGGGCCGGGAAGATCCCCTACAGTAGGAATGACAATTTGCTCCAGTATTCTTACCTGGAAAATTCCTTGGACAGAGGATCCAAGAGGGCTCTGGAGTCCATGGGGTCACAAAGAGTTGGACATGACTGAGCACACACTACTGTATACCACAGGGACCTCTACTCAATATTCTGTAATAACCTATATGGGAAAAGAATCTGAAAAAGAATAGCTACATGTGTATGCATAACTGAATCATTTTGCTGTACACCTGAAACTAACACAACATTGTAAATCAACTCTATTCTAATATAAAATAAATATGAAGCAAAAGAGAAAATGGGCAAAAAAGGGGAAGAAAAAAAGACTTCACCATATGAAATTCCACCCTTAATAACAGCATGTTCTGTTCAACTGAGGGCTTCTTTCAGTGGCTCAGACAGTAAAAGACTCTGCCTGCAATGCAGGAGACCTGGGCTCAATCCCTGGGTCAGGAAGATCCCCCAGAGAAGGGAATAGCAACCCACTCCAGTATTCCTGCCTGGAGAATTCCATGGACAGAGGAGCCTGGAGAGGTTGCAGAGTCAGACACAACTGAGAGACTAACACTTTCTAGTCAACTAAACTAATCTCTTCGGCGGAGAAGGCAATGGCAACCGACTCCAGTACTCTTGCCTGGAAAATCCCATGGATGGAGGAGCCTGGTAGGCTGCAATCCATGGGGTCATTAAGTTGGACACTTTCAGTTTTCACTTTTATGCACTGGAGAAGGAAATGGCAACCCACTCCAGTGTTCTTGCCTGAAGAATCCCAGGGATGGAGGAACCTTGTAGGCTGCTGTCTATGGGGTCACACAGAGTCAGACACGACTGAAGTGACTTAGCAAAATCTGCTTGGCACCTATAATATCAACCAACAAGAATGTGTAATCTTATATTTTATGATGATGTTAAGAGAAGACTATATAATTACACGTTTTAGGGCCATGAGCACCTCCTGAACAGCCCTTTAGGTACCACTTGTGAAAAAAAAATTTGACTAATTTTTCCATCTTTGAGTTTCTTTCAGAGAAAGAGGATCTTTATTTGGAACTTTTTCTTTTAGGTACAGAGATACTAGTTTAGAATCTTAAATGATATCATTCTTGCCTTGTACATTAGAGATGATGCCCCACAGGTAAGACCAAATTCTACCCTGAAGAATGTGTGCAATTCATCCTGACATTCTTATTTAGTGCTGGTGTCTTTCTTCTTGCTTTTATCTGTTAAGAGTGAATATGTCATAATATCTTAAATCCCAGCTGATCCCTGTCAACACAAGTAACTCTTTTGAACTAACCAGAATTTCTGAAAGTTGCAAACAGATTTAAAAATATGGGTTTTATCCTCCGTGGACCGTTGTTGGGTTTTATACTCATCAAATACCTCAGACTTTGCAGTGTGATCAGGCTGAATAAATACATCCCAAACTGAATATGTGTAAAATTATTCAAATATATGAATATGTATATATGTAGATCTATAAAGACAGTTGGGTTAAGCTGTGAACACAACTCTAGGAATCTTATCAAAGGAACACATGTCAAAGGGATGTGTCTTATTTTCCTGAATGTAACATATTTTTGAGTTACATATTTTATATGAACTTTCCATCCTAAAATTAATATTAATTTAATGCTTTTTTGCAATTAAAGAATCCTGTCCATTCTTGTATTAACTCAAGCAAGCTTTTATCAAGGGCCTGTTATGGACAGGAGCTATGCTATTATTCTAGTGAAAGCACAGTTATTCAAATATTACTTATCTAATTTGAAGATTAAACAGGCCTTTCTTTCCTCCTCCTTGCCGCTCTGCTTTCTCTTTGAACATGTAATTGTTCATTGTTCTTTAGCATCTCTGCCAGTTGATGGACAGAAGAAATAAAATGAAATAAGAATCAGATCAAGTAATTCTGTTATTGCCAGCAAATTTGGTAGGAAAGGACATTGTAGCTGGGTTTTTCTTTTTTGTGGTTGTTCTCTTTTTATAAGTTTTCAGTGAGTTTGATCTGAGTCACTAAATGCTTGAGCAACATTTGGGTCTCTACTCTCCTTCTCCTCCATCATCTAATGTTTTGACTAACTGAGACTGCCTAAATTCAAATTTACCTTTTGGATTTAAAAAGGCTCTACTGTTTTACCTTGAATGAGGTATGGTGAAGCCAGATGCACCTGGAGAGTGGGGACATTACAGAGTATTACAGTTTGCTGCGCTCAGGGTTCCCTGGTGAATGCAGCTTTATCAGGTGGGGGCTCCATGGGGGAGGCACTGAGAGACAGAGGGAGCCAGGGGACAGTGGTGGGGTGAAGGAGAAGAATCTTTATTTTAGTCTCCGCAGTAGAAACAGGAATGGGGGACTTCTCTGGCAGTCTAGTGGTTAAGACTCTGTGCTTCCACTGCAGGGCGTTTGACCCCTGGTCCGGGAACTAAGACCTCACATGCCATGTGGTGCAGCCGAAAATGAAGAACCCCCTCCATTCCTCCCTCTCCCCTGCCCCCCAAAAAGAAGCAGACAAGGCAGGGTTAGCAGACTTAGGACTGGATGGCTTGAATCATTTCAGCTGGCTCTGGGGCCTGGAAAATTCCATGGACTTCAGTCCACAGGGTTGCAGAGTCAGACATGACTGAATGACTAACACTTTCACTTTCACTGGAGACTTGGGCTGCCCATGGTCCTCTGTACCTGTTTAGGGGTGATGAGGGTAGGGATACTGATGTCCCCGAGTGACAGGGCTGGATGAGCAAGGAGGTTGAGAATGTGGACTTGACCCATTGCTCAAGGAGGAGAACCAACCAGCCTCTAGTCAGGACCTCAAAACTGGTCAAGATAGAAGTTTAAAAAACTATTGCACACACTTATGAAAATGCTTTGAAATAACTCCCAACAGTATCTGCCTCTGTTCCCCTCCCAAGTCATAACTCTCTCATTGCTGGCTTGGGGCACTGTGGCTGACTTCTATCCCCCAATCACTGGGGCCCCGTGGGGGCCACATCTCCACACTGCAGCCAGAGTGAGCTGTGAATGTGTAAGCCTGTTCCCTCTGTCTCCACCCTTGTTTCCTCTGGCAACATTTCATGGTTGGAACAGCAACTCCCGTGGGGTTAGATCAACGCCCTTGTGATCTCACCTGGCTGGATGTTTGGACCTTTACGAGTTCACTCCCTGCAGCTTCTGCCCACCTGCCTTGGCCTTCTGTCTGCACATTTGCACTTTTACATGCTGCACACTCTCCTCCCCAATGATCTCTGATTGCATTTTTACCAGATCTAATACACTATTGATTGTGAAAACACCATTTTTTTCCCCAAGAGGAAAAGAGCTGACAATTAAAAGACTCAGTCTTTTATTGATAACTCCGGAGAATGCACAATTAGACCTCCTTGGCCTGTTATTACACAGAAACTTCTTTTCTTTATCTGAAGGGTTCGGATCATGTTTGCTGCCCTTGGTCACATTACTTGGTGTGTGATTAGCCATCTTTTTGGAGGTTCCTCAGTAACAAAGTGAAAGTATTCATTGCTTAGCTGTGTTCAACTGTTTGCAACCCCGTGGACTGTAGCAACTCAGGCTTCTCTGTCCATGGGATTTCCTAGGCAAGAATACTGGAGTGGGTAGTCATTCCCTTCTCCAGGGCATCTTCTCAATGCCGGGATCAAACCTGGGTCTTCTGCATTGCAGGCAGATTCTTTACCACCTGGGCCACCAGGGAACCCTGGTGCACTGCAATTCATGGGGTCCAGGAGAGTTGGACACAACTTAGCAACTGAACAGCAGCAACAACAACAATAGTAACAAAACCTATCCCAGTATCAGCCTTTTATGAGCATCTTCCTTATTTTGCAAAATGCTTTTTATTTTTGCTTTCACTGAAAACATGCTGTTGTAGTCATTCATCCAACCAGAAATATTTGATCCACTAATATCCAACCAAAAACTCTTCCTTTGTTTTCATGTCTTTCTTTGTTCACAATAACCATTCTTTTTGATGGCACATGGAAAACATGGTAAAACATTTTGACAACACCTGTCAAAACAACGACGTACATAGCTCAGTTGAAGAAAGAACAGTCTGAAGACCCAAGATCAGTTCATGCACAAACGGGCAATGACAATAATGTCACCCTAGGTTCTTTTCTGTTTTTTCCACTGGAACTCATCCTCTCAAAATTATTGTTCCATGATTTTCTCCTTATTAATCCCCTTTCATTTCTAATAATCAAACCGATTTGCCAATTTGCATGGCACAGCCTCATGAGATTTAAGTGATGCCAGCCAGTTTGTTCTTTGGTTGTCTAGAACTGGAGAGTTGTTAGCAAACAGGATGTCTTTGTTCTGACATCTTCTGAGTATAAAATTGTTAAATAAGATCATTCTAATTAATGCTTCTGTATACCAAGAAGTGCATTTCTAAAAAATCTGTCTCTCACTCAAACAAAGCATTTCACATCATCCTATGTTAACTGATTTGAATCTGAAAAGTTGACTTTCTATAGAATGTCTTCACTATCTATCTGCAAATCTAAATAAATTAGGAGAATAAATGGTCCCTTTTCTATACTTAGTAGACAGACATGATTTTCCTTTATTTAAGGAGACTATGTTGTCTTTTTCCCAATAGGCCATGATTGCATCGTCATCATCACCTGTGTCATTTCTATGGCATTTTATACTTTTCAAAGGATTTTAACATATATTATTTCATTATGCTGCAGTCCATGGGGTCGCAAAGAGTAGGACATGACTGACTGACTGATCTCATTATGTGCCCCACATTCCCACTTTTCAGATTCCACGAGCCAGCCACGAGTATGCAATAACTCTGGGCTATTGAATAAATGAATGATTATCATACTGTTACATCAAGACAACCCAAAGTCTTACTTGTTTCTGTCACCTTCAGTAGAATCTGTCTAGGACTGACTTATTTTCTAGAACTTCATCATACTTGGTGATGAGGTTTTATTTATTTATTTCATAAATGAATCTATCTTTTTCAAGTCTTTACTGAACTTAATGTGATATTGATTATGTTGTTTATGTTCTAGCTTTTTAGCTGTGAGGCAGGTGGGATCTTAGCTCTATGACCAGGGATCAAACTGGCACTAGATGGAATGGCATTGGAAGGCGATTCTTAACCACTGGACTGCAGAGAAGTGCCTGGCAATGGCTTTTTAATGTGATGCAAAAGGAGCTGTGAAAGAGTCATGAGAAAAGCATGGAATGGTGGCAAGGGTCTACCTGCCAATGCAAGTGACGTGGGTTTGATCCCTGGGTTGGGAAGATCCCCTGGAGAAGGAAATGGCAACCCACTTCAGTATTCTTGCTTGGAAAATTCTATGGACAAAGTAGCTGGGCAGGCTACAGTTCATGGGTCTGCCAAGTCGGCCACAACTGAGCACACAGGATTTTGTTTTAAAAGCAAGATTTAGATGGGTAGAACCATTCTGACAGATGAGTAAGTGTTGCTGTCCTTTCACTCTTGTCAGCTTTCAGTTAAATTTTCTGTCTTGCTGTGGAGACAGTTAACAACATTTACCAATTATCTACTAGGTTCTAGGTGACTGTGATAAATACTTTCATGCATTATTGCATTTGATCTGCTTACATGTTGCTTTGCTTCTGCTATTACTCCAGAGTAATACTACCCAGTAGTATTGCTTTCAGTATCTCCCATTTGTTTACAGAAAGAGTTCCTTTGCTGTTTCTCACAAAGGTACAAATTCTCTCATTGGTGATATCAGTCTATTACAAAATAGCTTGGAAGTGTTGCTTATCATTGGTTTGCATCTTGGTGGGGTGAATTGCTGCCTGTCTGAATTGTCTATTGCTCCAGCATCCCTTTAGTGATGTGTGAAAGCTTAGTGTTCCAGCCTCTAGGTCCTTCTCCATCTCTAGATCTGCTCTCATTTCTTGGTGTTGCAAGAAATGCAAAAAGCTTGGGAAGTCATTACCTGGACTGAGGTGGCACTTGCCATGAGCCATGTAACTCATCAGTTGCTCTTTGGGTCTCTCTCTTTTAGTGTGCAAGAGGCTATTTCCAGAGGCAGAGAAAAATAATGGTCCATTTACCTAAGGGTTTTCCCTGGTGGCATGTCAGAGTATGCCTGCCAATGCAACTGACTCAGGAGTCACAGGCTGAATCCCTGGGTTGGGGAGATCACCTCGTGAAGGAAATGGCAGCCCACTCCAGTGTTTGTGCCTGGGAAATCCCACGGACAGAGGAGCCTGATGGACTACAGTCCATGGGATCACAAAGAATCAGAAATGACTGACTAAGCACACACACACTGATTTACCTAATGGAACTTCACCCTAGTGGATGTGAATGAGAACAGCAATTGAAAGCCTTCTTTGAGTTTATTTTTTTTCTTCTGATTGGTTGCAATCACCACAATATTTGTGCAGATGGCTCTGTACCGATGTCCTGCTTCCATCAAGTATGAACAGCAGAGTGCTCCGCTATTGGTTTCACAGTTCCAACATTGCTATTTTTGTTTTAAGTTTTACGCTTTTCACTGACTTGTGACCTAATGAAAAGAATACCAAAGAATAAGTAACATCCCCAAACTTGCAATAAAAAGAGAGAAAGTCCCTTCATCTCTGGGAAATGGTCCACTTAGTGTCAGCATTTCTAAGGGAAATGTATGTGGTCAGCTTTGTGGAGTGTGAAGTGTGAGTATGGAGTATGACAAATTTGACTCTATTGTCATGACATGCACACGGTGATGTTTGAGACCAGACCAGCTCCTGGAGACTTAACAATTCCTCAAATTCCACCATCAAAAATATTTATTTGAGCAAATTGTTAGCCAGTGTATCTTGATACACTGTGCATTACACAAAGTGAGGGATTTCCTGATGGCTCAGATGGTAAAGCATCTGCTTGCAAATGCAGGAGGCCTGGGTTCGATCCCTGGGTTGGGAAGATTGTCTGGAGAAGGAAATAGCAACCCACTCCAGTACTCTTGCCTGGAAAATTCCATGGATGGATGAGCCTGGTGGGCTACAGTCCATGGGTTCGCCAAGAGTCAGACACAACTGAGAGACTTCAATTCGTTTTCATATAAAGTGTTAAAGATAAAATATATTTGGAATGCTGACTTGCTAAACATCCTCAGTTGTTTTTTTCTAGAAATTTCTTCTCAGTATGGGAAAAAAGAAGAGCTTGAGAATTACAAGAAGTTAGACATAAAGGTGAAAATAAATAAAGCCAATTTCTTCTCCTGATGCAGGGATTCTAACTACTTCCATGTGGATAAAGCCCCGAGGGTTGGGAACCTGCGCTTTAAAAATGAATTCCTTTTTGTCTTCCCAAGTGCCTAAAACTGGGACTAGCCCATAAATGTTAAATAGTTTTTAATTGAATCACCCTCATTTATCAAAGATCTAATCTTACATACCTCTACTTGGAGTTTCTTCTGCTTCTCCTTTAATTTATTGCTAGCAATTTAGGAGAGAACTTTTTCTAAACAGTAGAAGTCAGTCTTATCACCAAGTAATTTGGCTTACCTAAAGCTACTTTTCTTTATGGCCTTATTGTATGTATCTATGTTCTGTATTCCTATCTTCATTTATTCCTGATGTTTGTACATTTAGCTTGCTAGGAAATAATTCCATGCTTGTCCACTTCATTTTTCTTTGTGTACAATTTAGAAAGTAATTCACAAGATTTCACTTATGCTCTCTACACTGGACACAATTTTGCTTTCTACAGATATAATTTTCAGAATGAATTCTCTATGTTCAGTTGACAAGAAAATAGTTTATCTTGGCATATTTGTGCTTTTATAAATATATGTATATATCTGTATAAATATATACATCTATATATTATATTCTTGTACCTGTGTTCAATTTTAAAAGTCTTGCCCAAGGGATGGTATGGGGAGAGAGGTGGGAGGGGAGTTCAGGAGTGGAAACTTATGTACACCCGTGGGGAATTCGTGTTGATGTATGGCAAAACCAATACAGTATTGTAAAGTAAAAAGAAGAAGAAGAAGAAGAAGAAGAAGAAGAAGAAGAAGAAGAAGAAGAAGTCGTCTTGCCCAAGAAATGGCAATTTTATATACTTCTTACTTTGTTCTTAAAAATTTAGAGATTTATCTAATACAGGAGTGTTTACAATTTGATGCTACAGATTTAATTTACGGCAACCAATTCTCATGATTCTGATGTTGAAGTAAATGTTATTATGATGATATCTTAAGAAGTGGCCAGAGCTTTCGCTTGTGTTTATAGAGATAAAATCTGTTTAAATACCATAGTTGCCTGCTGTTAGCAATTGATGAGTTAGAACTTCAAAGCATTTCTAGGAAAGCCTGGTAAAGTGGTCCATTTGTGAAAAATCACTGTGAAGACTCTACTTTCTAAGTAACAGTGATAGAGTTCTTGCAAACTGATTTTTCAGGAAGGACTGTAAAACACTGGCATTGTCTCATGACACCATGTCAGTGAGTGAGTGAGTGAGTCAGTGAATGAAGTCGCTCAGTCGTGTCCAACTCTTTGCGTGGTAGTCAAATCACCTTCTGTAAATTGGCCTGGATAGAAAAGTCTGGGTAGAAAAGTATTTTTCTTTGCATTAGATAAGACCTGACCACAGCCAATGGCTGCTGCTGCTGCTAAGTCACTTCAGTCATGTCCGACTCTTCGCAACCCCATGGACTGCAGCCTACCAGGCTCCTCCGTCCATGGGATTTTTCAGGCAAGAGTTCTGGAGTGTGTTGCCATTGCCTTCTCCGACAGCTAATGGAAACATCTAGAAATGCTCTGAAGCACGTTCTGTGTTGAGGATTTGAGGAAAGAGAAGAAGGAGGGCAAGTCTTCTCGAGGAGGAGAGATTGCTAGAGTATGGGGTAGTATCATGGCCCAAGACATAACATGCTCAGATTTTTAATCACTGCAGATGAGAACAACACTTAGATAATCAGGCTTACTTTCAATATCCTTCAGTGTCTACAGTTGACTCTGGCTGGAGTTACATACATAAGATGATCTCAGATGTCCTTCAAAAGCCATAAATGAATGAATGTGTGCAGTAAGCCTCAGGAGAATAATTGTGAGCCAAAGAGAAAGAAAGAGTATGGATTTTGGTTTTTCTTTGGCTCAGATCACACGGATGGCAGCAATTTTGCTACCACAGAGTTGGCCCAGAACAAAACTAATTTCACCAGGAGAAAATGATTGTATTTTCTTTTAAACAGCCTAGTATGTGAAGTGAATTAACACCTTCAAGTCCCTTGAAATTTGGCTTGACTTAATTTTACAGCACTTTATTCAGATTAGTAATTACACGTTCACCTCCTACTCTTTAAGTCATATCAACACTTGATTGCCATGAAAAACACGTTCTGGTTATCCAGGGAATATCTTTTTCCAGTAAATCGATATTTTTATTCTACTAAATGGTCTTAAAATTTTTTTTCTTTTTTAGTGAAAAAGATTCTTTGGGATATTCCCAAATGTAGTCTCTTTATATTTCTTTACAACAGTGACTTTCAATTTTATTTTCTCTGGGGAAAATCTCAATTCCTTAGTTTCTGAAAATGTTTTTCTGATTTTTGGTATCTGCACTATTTCAATTCCAATTTCAGCTTCAATTTTAATAACTTTGTTGTCATGACAAAAAAAAAATGTGAGTTTTGCCAAAGTCAGTGAGTCTCTGTGTCTAACCTTTAGTTTACTCAGTGGTGAATTTTCTTGTTTCTATTCCCCATTGCTTTCTGATTCAGATTTGATGATAGGCTGCCACATGGTACAAAATGCTTTATTTATTGCTTTTTCTCCACTTGTCAAAGTAAGACGGGATATTTTTGTTTGGTTGTTTAATGTGTGTGTGTTTGTGTGTGTGTGAAGCTGGACCATCTGAATGATCAAATAACTAGCTTTCTTATATTTTTCTTTACATTATTTTTGTCACTCACAAGGGAATATCTTACCTATTTGCTTGCACACGTGTCATTAAGTTGATCACTTTATATTTCTAAGCATCTCATGTTTCAGTTGATATTCATGGCATTTGTATTTCATCTGCCATGTATTTTCTACATTTAAAGCAATAAGAAAGTCTGTACTTATAAATAAGAGAATATTGCTTTAGTGCAATGAACATTTTAAAGAAAATGGAGTTAGTGCCTATTTTTTAATGCTAGACATTTCCACAGTTTAGAGGGTTGGTACACTAATATGACTTATGTGGTACTTATTATGATTGCAATTAGTTCCTGTGTTTGAATTAGGTATTAATCTTGCTAAGCAGGTAAAAATTGTTTATCAATAAATTGTAAGGAACTGCCTTATCCTTTCCTTCATGCTGATCACAGTTAAAGGGTTATTTTTTTCTCCCATTTCATTAAAAAATAGTACTCAGAACAAAAATTAAAAGTATGGATATTTCGGAGATGTGCAGTTATTGAGAAAGATTATAAATGCTTTCTTTATCATGCTTTATTCACCAAAGGGTGCATTCAGACCTAATTTTGCATTTCATCTTTATCTCAAAATTCTCCTGGTTTTTGTTTTCTTCCTTTCCTAGGCTCTAGTGAATTACATTTTTCAACAAAGCATTATAAATCAGATTACATGGTGGAATGGTATTCAAAGAGGTTAAGTAATTTGACCTAATCCACAGCCAAGTGAAAGTCAATATGAGGAAAATTCC
>SJYC01138695.1:0-13833 GCA_006408675.1 Madoqua kirkii
AGAGTTCTTGCAAACTGATTTTTCAGGAAGGACTGTAAAACACTGGCATTGTCTCATGACACCATGTCAGTGAGTGAGTGAGTGAGTCAGTGAATGAAGTCGCTCAGTCGTGTCCAACTCTTTGCGTGGTAGTCAAATCACCTTCTGTAAATTGGCCTGGATAGAAAAGTCTGGGTAGAAAAGTATTTTTCTTTGCATTAGATAAGACCTGACCACAGCCAATGGCTGCTGCTGCTGCTAAGTCACTTCAGTCATGTCCGACTCTTCGCAACCCCATGGACTGCAGCCTACCAGGCTCCTCCGTCCATGGGATTTTTCAGGCAAGAGTTCTGGAGTGTGTTGCCATTGCCTTCTCCGACAGCTAATGGAAACATCTAGAAATGCTCTGAAGCACGTTCTGTGTTGAGGATTTGAGGAAAGAGAAGAAGGAGGGCAAGTCTTCTCGAGGAGGAGAGATTGCTAGAGTATGGGGTAGTATCATGGCCCAAGACATAACATGCTCAGATTTTTAATCACTGCAGATGAGAACAACACTTAGATAATCAGGCTTACTTTCAATATCCTTCAGTGTCTACAGTTGACTCTGGCTGGAGTTACATACATAAGATGATCTCAGATGTCCTTCAAAAGCCATAAATGAATGAATGTGTGCAGTAAGCCTCAGGAGAATAATTGTGAGCCAAAGAGAAAGAAAGAGTATGGATTTTGGTTTTTCTTTGGCTCAGATCACACGGATGGCAGCAATTTTGCTACCACAGAGTTGGCCCAGAACAAAACTAATTTCACCAGGAGAAAATGATTGTATTTTCTTTTAAACAGCCTAGTATGTGAAGTGAATTAACACCTTCAAGTCCCTTGAAATTTGGCTTGACTTAATTTTACAGCACTTTATTCAGATTAGTAATTACACGTTCACCTCCTACTCTTTAAGTCATATCAACACTTGATTGCCATGAAAAACACGTTCTGGTTATCCAGGGAATATCTTTTTCCAGTAAATCGATATTTTTATTCTACTAAATGGTCTTAAAATTTTTTTTCTTTTTTAGTGAAAAAGATTCTTTGGGATATTCCCAAATGTAGTCTCTTTATATTTCTTTACAACAGTGACTTTCAATTTTATTTTCTCTGGGGAAAATCTCAATTCCTTAGTTTCTGAAAATGTTTTTCTGATTTTTGGTATCTGCACTATTTCAATTCCAATTTCAGCTTCAATTTTAATAACTTTGTTGTCATGACAAAAAAAAAATGTGAGTTTTGCCAAAGTCAGTGAGTCTCTGTGTCTAACCTTTTAGTTTACTCAGTGGTGAATTTTCTTGTTTCTATTCCCCATTGCTTTCTGATTCAGATTTGATGATAGGCTGCCACATGGTACAAAATGCTTTATTTATTGCTTTTTCTCCACTTGTCAAAGTAAGACGGGATATTTTTGTTTGGTTGTTTAATGTGTGTGTGTTTGTGTGTGTGTGAAGCTGGACCATCTGAATGATCAAATAACTAGCTTTCTTATATTTTTCTTTACATTATTTTTGTCACTCACAAGGGAATATCTTACCTATTTGCTTGCACACGTGTCATTAAGTTGATCACTTTATATTTCTAAGCATCTCATGTTTCAGTTGATATTCATGGCATTTGTATTTCATCTGCCATGTATTTTCTACATTTAAAGCAATAAGAAAGTCTGTACTTATAAATAAGAGAATATTGCTTTAGTGCAATGAACATTTTAAAGAAAATGGAGTTAGTGCCTATTTTTTAATGCTAGACATTTCCACAGTTTAGAGGGTTGGTACACTAATATGACTTATGTGGTACTTATTATGATTGCAATTAGTTCCTGTGTTTGAATTAGGTATTAATCTTGCTAAGCAGGTAAAAATTGTTTATCAGTAAATTGTAAGGAACTGCCTTATCCTTTCCTTCATGCTGATCACAGTTAAAGGGTTATTTTTTTCTCCCATTTCATTAAAAAATAGTACTCAGAACAAAAATTAAAAGTATGGATATTTCGGAGATGTGCAGTTATTGAGAAAGATTATAAATGCTTTCTTTATCATGCTTTATTCACCAAAGGGTGCATTCAGACCTAATTTTGCATTTCATCTTTATCTCAAAATTCTCCTGGTTTTTGTTTTCTTCCTTTCCTAGGCTCTAGTGAATTACATTTTTCAACAAAGCATTATAAATCAGATTACATGGTGGAATGGTATTCAAAGAGGTTAAGTAATTTGACCTAATCCACAGCCAAGTGAAAGTCAATATGAGGAAAATTCCACACCCCCCCTCTCCCACCCCTCCCCACCAAATCTAAGCCTGGATGACTCCAAAAAGTATTTGTTATTTTCACTGTATGTATAATACTGTTTTGGTGTTAAGAACCCAAACCATCCATACGCACACAACTTGCCATCTATATGAGTATACTATTTGACTGTCTTTACTGACCTAACTTTATTTTTCCACTGTTTTTTGTCGACATGACTTTACTATTCTAGGAAACTCTTGCCAGAGAGATGAAATAATTACATTGCTCAGCATCAGGAACTTTGTGGAAAATTCCATTTATTTTTATTTTCTTTATTGAACTGTAATTGATTTGCTTCCCTGATGGCTCAGTGGATAAAGAATCTGCCTGCAATGCAGGAGACACAGGAGACACAGGTTTGATTCCTGTATCTGGAAGATCCTCTGGAGGAGTAAATGGCCACCCGCTCCAAAATTCTTGCTTGAAAAATCCCATGGACAGAGGAGCCTGGTGGTCTACAGTCCAAAGGGTCACAAAGAGTCAAACATGACTGAGCGACTAACAGGTACTTGATTTAAAATGTTGTGTTTCAGGTGTATAAAAAATTGATTCAGCTATACATATATATCTATTCTTTTTCATCATAGATTATTACAAGATACTGGATTTAGCTCCCTGTACTATATAGTAGGCCTTTGCAGTTTATCTATTTTATATGTAGCAATGTATACTTGTCATCCCAAACTTCTAATTTATCCCTATTCCCCTCTCCCTTTAACCATAAGTTTGTTTTCCACATCTGTGAGTCTGTTTCTGAAAGCTCTGTTGAAATGAGCATCACATTGTTCAATTACTGAATGTGTGCATGTGTGCTAAGTCACTTCAGTTGTGTCTGACTCTTTGTGACCCTATGGGCTATTGCCTGCCAGGCTCCTCTGTCCATGGGATTCTCCAGACAAGAGTACTGGAGTGGGTTGCATAGCCCTTCTCCAGGGGATCTTCCTGGCCCAGGGATCAAACCTGCATCTCCTATGGCCCCTGCATTGGAGGTGAATTCTTTACTGTGGAGCCACTGGGGAAGTCCTCAATTATTGAACAGATAGCACAAATGACTATTTATTCCCCAAGACCCTTCTGCATGCGTACCAACGTATCCTCCTTGCTTTCTCCACCAATCCTAAACCATTATATTGACATTTCACCTAATTCCTGCCAACCTCTCGCACTGAAAGACCTGTCTTAAACTAGATTCCAAAACATCACCCGCATCCTGACTTTGTCTGTCTGTTCGAATACGCTACTGCCACTGGCTTGGAAGCGTTCTGCCGTACTATGGTGAGCAAGCATCTCTACCTGCCTTATCCTCAGGTTAGCTTGTTGATATTGTCAGGTGGTTAGGACTTACATTTTTTTGTTTTGCATGTCTTTGATTTGATTACATTTCTTTAATTTCACTGATATAAGCGCTAGGTGGACATCTGCTGATTAATTCTGAAAGAGACCTCAATCGGTCCCCTTATTTCTGTTCCTTCTTCTTAGAGTGTGATCTGAATAAAGTTACTTATCTTCAGTTTTCCTCTCTGGAAGATAGGGTGTTAGTTACAGGGTCGAGGCAAGGCTTAAATGAGGCGGTGTCTCTGAAAATGCGCTATGGGTGCTATGTCTTCAACTCAGAATCATCTTGTCATGGTTTTACTTATTCTGCCTTGTGATGCTAATTGTTCAAGGTCAAACAGATATCTGTTTGATGTCTGGAGGGTTGATGTATGTATTTCATGTTAGGGATTGTGAGGAATAAAAAGAGAAATAAAAAAGGGAAACAAAACCATCTCTGACCTGAAGGGATTTACAGTTCTTTTTATTTTTTTCTCCCTTTTTCTGATTTCACTGGAATATTTTCTGAACACTTAAGCTGCTTTCTGATATTTGATAGTAATTTAATCCCAAACAAGAGTTCAAATTTCCATCATAGTTTATATTTCCATAATGGATTTCTTTTCTCCATGTGCCATTTTTTAAAAGAACTTAAAAAAAATTTTTTTTTCTGCACTGACGGGCATGTGGGATCTTTGTTCCCCAACCAGGGTTCAAACCTGGGCCCACTGCAAAGTGTGGAGGCATGGAAGCATGATGTCTTAAGCACTACCAGGGTAGTTCCTCCACGTGCCATTTTTTACCTCTATTATTATTTTTTTTTTTGTCTCCCTGTCTCCTCACCACTGCTTCTTGATTGTAATCTCAGGTGTGGGAACTGTGTCAGACTTTCTTTTGTACAGTTCCTAGCAAATGTGTTACGTCCTGAGGTTAATAAATGACAAATAATGAACTCTGAATTGTGAATAACGAAGGAGTCAGCAATGACTGTGGCTGTGGCTGTGTATTCTCTTAAGAGATTCCTGTCTATGGTTGGCTTGGAAATGGAATGCATGCTTTGGTATTGATTAACAGATGGAATTTTCCTTGCTTTGTTCTGTTCCTATTATTTGGAAAGTTACTATATTCTGAAGAGTCGTCATTTGTAGGACAGCAATTTTTCAGTTGGTGTGTTACACCGTCTCCTATAAATCTGCAGCTATTGTTGGGCTCCTATTTTTCTCATATATACTGGGATGAGGTGAATCATGCCATTGAATAGAATCAACCCAGCTTTATCAGAAGCTGAGCATGCTGTTAGACTTTTTTTTTTTTAATCTGAAGAAAATTTCTCAAAGCTTCTGTTTAGAAACAGTCATTTTCTTCCAAGCTGATCTGAAAGTCCTTAATGTAGTTACTGTGAACCATAGAGAGATGTAAGTGTGTGTGTGTGTCTAAGTATGTGTCTGTATGTGTGTAAGTACATGTGAACATAGTTTACTTTATGACTTATTTCTGGTGAAAGATAATATAACTCTGCATGTCTCCTCAGTTTTCCTGGATCAAATATATCCAGATAAGGATGATGATGCTAGGGCAAGAGCCAGTCTTCAGAAGCCTGGGATATTCATGTCATGATTATCACCCTCAGCAGTGGTGACTCTCAGCCTCCCACAGGTACTCCAGAGACATGAGAACATGACCCAAAGATACAGGCATCTTGTAATGTGAGACATCAGATCTACATTTGCTTTAGAGTGTACAGAGAAGCACAGGGCACGAGTGAGTACGTGGATATAAACCTCCTGGTGGAATAGTTGCCTAAAGCTCCTTCTGTAAGGGTTTAGATCCTGTCATATGTACTATATCCTAGTTTACTTGTGGGAAGCGTTGGCAAAAATGGACTAAAAGGGTTCTAAGTAAAATTGACATGTTTAAATACCAGCTGTTGAAGATCTTCACAGGAACTCCACTGATGGATGGCACTGGGCTGTACCCCAGCCTCTATGAAAGCCTTTTTCTGGTACTTTAACAGAATGTAATTTGCCACACTTTAGGAAATTTGCAGAAAGTTGGGCTTCCCAGGTCGCTCAGTAGGTAAAGAATCTAACTGCAGTGGAGGGGACACAAGAGATACAGATTTGATCTCTGGGTTGGGAAGGTTCCCCTGGAGGAGGTCATGGCAACCCACTCCAGTATTCTTGCTTGGAGAATCCCGTGGACAGAGGATCTTGGTGGGCTACAGTCCATAGGGTCACAAAGAGTTGGACATGACTAAAGCGACCAGGAATAGGAAATTTGCAGGGAAAGTTTAACGCGAGAGAGAATGGGCCTGTGTGGGTGACATGAATGGTTTTGTCCTCAAGCCAGTTTTCTTGCCCTTCCTCTCTCTCCTGGTGTCTGAGATAGTGGCACCAGCCTTTCTGTAGGAAATGCTCCCTACATTCCCCATCGTGGAGTCTGAATGGCGAGGCCATTTCATTATTGATTCTGCCATGGTCACAGGTGATAGAAACCCAGGAGTGGGCTTCCTAACTAGCCCAATCAGGATCTTCCCCTGGAAGTTTTTTGAACAGTAGCAGGGGAAATATGGAGTGCCTAGATCGTGGTGAAGCTTTGAGATGCCGGGGACAGAAGAAGCTGGGAGCTACATATATATATTTAATAATTTTGATTTGGAGTATAGTTGCTTGGGGAAGAAAAAGGATGAGACGGTTGGAAGGCATAGTTGACTTGATGGACATGGGTTTGAGCAAGTTCCAGGAGTTGGTAATGGACAGGGAAGCCTGGAGTGCTACAGTACTTGGGGTCTCAAAGAGTCGGACATGACTGAGTGGCTGAACTGAACTTATGTTGCTTTGCAATGTTGTGTTAGTTGCTACTGTACAGCAAAATGAATAACCCATACATATACATGTGGTGCTAGTGGTCAAGAACCCATCTGACCCATCTGACCCGTAGCAGACCCAAGAGACACAAGTTAAATCCATGGGTTGGGAAGATCCCTTGGAGGAGGCCATGGCAGCCCACTCTAGTATTCTTGCCTAAAGAATCCCATGGACAGAGGAGTCTGGCTGGCTACAATTCATGGAGTCACAAAGAGTCGGACATGACTGAAATGACTTAGCACATACATATATCGCCTCTGTTTTGGATTTCCTTCCCATTCAGGTCACCACAGTGCTTTAATTTAGAGTTCTCTTTGCTATGTAGTCTATTTTTATTAGTTATCTATTTTTTTATTGCTGTTCAGTCGCTAAGTTGTGTCTGACTCTTCACGATCCCATGGACTGCAGTACAGCAGGCTTCTCTGCCCTTCACTGTCTCCCAGAGTTTGCTCAGATTCATGTCCATTGAGCTGGTTTTGCTATCTAACCTTCTCATCCTTTGTTGTCCCCTTCTCTTCCTGCCCTCAATTTTTCCCAGCACTGTGGTTTTTTCCAAAGAGTCAGCTCGTCCCAACAGGTGGCCAGAGTATTGAACTTCAGCTTCAGCATCAGTAACCATCTTAAACATAGTACCAGTGTGTTTATGTGACAATCCCAATATATTTTCAATGTGTGGAAGAAACAGACCAGAAAGAGTCACACATCCTAGTGGAGAGAAGTGCAGACTATGATGGAGTCCCCGGAGGGTACAGATTTCTCTTTCCACTTATACCTAAGCTGTGACTATACTCTGATCTTTTTGCTGCTACATGTCTGCCAATAAAGTCCTGTTTTGCTCAAGCTGGTTTGATTGGGTTTCTGCCACTTTCAAGCAAAAGAATCTTGATTCATTAGTCCTAAAAAACAACCCATGGAGAAGTACTTTTTTAGTGACTAGAAAAAAGCAAGTTGATTCTGTTAAACCAAATAAGCTTAAAAAAAAAAAAAAACCCCAAAAACCGGGTCCACCTGTTTGAGTGGAGTGTGTGTTTACAAAAATGAAATACACAGTAAGAATGTGATTAAGCCCCGATTAGTGTCCACATGAATCTGTTGTGTAAGACCTAGAAGATAATATTAAATTTAAAAACCTGCCATGTATGTGAGATTTAATATTTTATTCGTTTCAGCTTTCTCTCTCCCCCATCCTGCCAATGGAATTATTCAATTGGTATGAAACTCAAAGGAGAGTAATGTGCCAGGAAAACACAAGAATTCTAATGCAACCAGTATGTCACTCAAACAAGCATTTATTTCATATTATGATGGAGTTTATGCTACATGAGTTAGATCAGAGGCAAGCAGTTTCTTTTACATTGGAACAATCCTAGATGGTAAGTAGTTACTTACTAATCAGAGAAGGGCATACTTATAATTTAAAAATATTTTTAGGACTTCCCTGGTGGCTCAGTGCTAAAGTATCTGCTGGCTAATGCAGGAGACATGAGTTTGATCCCTGACCTGGGAAGATCCCACATGCCATGGAGCAGCTCTGCCTATGGGCCATAACTACTGAGCCTGTGCTCTAAAGCCGGGGGGATGCCACTAATGAGCCCACATGCCTAGAGCCTGAGCTCGGCAACAAGAGAAGCCACAGCAACGAGAAGCCTGTGCTTGTCACTAGAGAGTAGCCCCTGCTCCCTATAACTAGAGAAAAGCCCATGGAGCAATGGAGACACAGTGCAGCCAAAAATAAATAAATAAAAATTAAAAACAAAAATAGCAATACTTCCAGTGCTATTATAAAAAAACCTCAGAAAATTTAAAAAATATTTTAAATTTATAAGATAGCAACCCTAAACACTTTTCAGCCACTTGCCAGTAAGTACAGGCTCTGAGTTTCACTCATCCATCTTGTCACATGATGGGTATCCCTTGGAGCCCACCTCTTTGTGTGTGTGTGTGTGCGTGTTTGTGTGTGTTAGTAACTCTTCATGTCCGACTGTTTGCGACCCCATGGACTGTAGCCCACCAGGCTCCTCTGTCCATGGAATTCTCCAGGCAAGACTACTGGAGTGGATGGCCATTCCCTTCTTCAGGGGATCTTCCTGACCCAGGGGTCAAACCCAGGTCTCCTGCATGGTGGGTAGGTTCTTTACCATCTGGGCCACCCAGGAAGCCCCACCTGCTCCTTAGGACAAGGCTACTTATCTGATGTCCAGTTCCAGCGTCTATTCCCTCTACCCCTCACCCCACCTTGTCATTTTGTTGTACCTCCCAGGTAGTGGTGCCAGAGAAGAATGAGTCCAGACTAAAAACCTAAGATTAAAAAAAAGCTTTTCCATTTATAGATTCTAGTGTCTTAGATAAATCTCTCTGCCTCTTTTGTTCATTAGCATGAAGAAAGTATACCATCTCATAGACTCATTATGAAACAAAACTTTATTAACCTAGTGGCTTAATTAAAAATATTTATTGAGTTACTATTATCTGCAAGACACTCTTTTGGAAGCTGGCAATGAACAAAACAAGCCAGGATCTCTAATTGCCTAAAGTTTGCCTTCTAATGATAGACACAGACCACAATGGGTAGAATATTTACTATGTAAAAGACTGACAAGCACTAAGGAAGAAAATACAATGGATAAGAGGATTAGGAAGTACATTGTGGGCTACACATTTAGATATATGAGAGGAAGATGTCACTAAGGTTGGAGTCAGGAAAGACTAGAAGGGAAGAAAGGAGGGGCCAAGCCATGTACGCGTAAGGGTGAAAGCTTTCCCAGTGAAGGGAACCATGTGTACCAAGGTTCCAAGATGGAGGCATGCATGGTGCATGGGGCAAACAGGAAGGACTTCATTGTAGCTGGAAGGGAGTGAGGTGGAAGAAAGATCCTGGGGACCCTCTTAGGTCCCTAAAAGGATAGCTAGGGAGTTTGGGATGGATATGTACACACTGCTATATTTAAAATAGATAACCAATGAGGATCTACTGTATTGCACTGGGAACTCTGCTCAATGTTGTGTAACAACCTAAGTGGGAAAAAAATTTGAAGAAGAATACATACATGGGGAATTCCCTGGTGGTCCAGTGGTTAAGACTTTGCCTTCCAATGCAGGGGCTGTGGGTTCGATCCCTGGTCAGGGAACTAAGATCCCACATGCCATGCCGTGTGATCAAAAGATTAAAAACATAATCGATACATTGATATGCATAACTGAATCACTTTGCTGTCCACCTAAAACTATCAGAATATTTTTAATCAACTATACACCAATATAAAGTAAAATGTCACCAAAAAAGCAGTTTGGCCTTCACTCTATTATTATTTTTGAAATTTTTTTCAGCCTTCACTTTAAATGAGATGGAAGGCCTTTGGAGGGCTTTGCAGCAATTTCCATGAAAGTACCTAGATCAGTTCTGGCACACAGCAGGTGTTCAGGAAATGCTTGCTGGTTGACCCAAGATCTAGTTTGATCCTATCCATCTGCTTCCACTACAACTGGAGCAAGTAGGGTTGGGGTCATGATCACATTGTGTCATGACCTTTACACAGTATAGGAAATGCCTCTGGACTTCTCAGGGTTGCCTGCAGCAGCTAGCTGCTCCTCCGTCATGGTCATTCCTTTGAAAGCCCAGAGTAGGCGGTGCAGTGCTGGAGATTGATATTCTTGCTGATAACCTGTTAGTTTTGATGCCTTTCTTAGGAACAAATTTGATAGTCATCATATTTCCTCTTTATCCACATGGATAAGAGTTCATCAAGTACATTTACCTAGTAGTTTTAGGACTGTTAGGGAAGTTAATTATGCAGTATTTAAGAGAGCATAAAAATAGAAAAACAAAGTGAGTTGATCAGGAGGAAGAGTACACCTGCTGGGTCTCTCACATGATCTTGATCTTGAGATACAGTTGTTCCAGGAGAAGAGTTGGCATCCACAGTTGAAAGGGAGGTTTCCCCTGCTTCTCTGTTCACAGATGTTCCTAACTAGCTCTGCTCATCTCCAAGAAAATCAGAAGATTAAGGTCAGAGATGTGTGCAGATTACCACTTACTATTCAAAATAGTAATTTTAAAAACTCCCTTGATACAGTGAGTACATTAAAAAAAAATCTGCAAAATAAAATGTGGTTTTCTTGTTTTGACTTTTATTTGGTTTAGAAAGGTGTTTAACCAATGCCTGCTAGTTCTGAGTCTTGTTGGTTGACACTTCTAAACAGGAACTGAATTTAATCTTTTACTTAGCAATGTGTCCATTAATACTGTATTTCTTTTTTCTTAGCACACTTATTTTTATCTCATCATCTTTTTCACCTGAAAAATAATAAGACCTATTGACTCTTTGGTCACAACTGTGTTGGAAAATTTATCAGTGGAGAGTATATTTAAAATGAAAAATCTACAATTCAGTTGAAGAGGATAAATTTCACAGCTATAAGCAATCATTTTATGATTATGACTTATGGCCATGGTGGCAATTATAGTCATCAAAAGCGTTTGCAACAAATGGGAGTAAACATCCCTGAAATCATAGAGAGTTTATTTTTTTTCAAAATAGGCACATTTATTAGTAATGTCTATGAAACATCATATAGAGTATCTAATGCATCTATGGTTTTTACATTTTCAGGGTAACTGTGAGAAGGAGATTTGTTGAAATAGATTGATAAAGAAGAAAATTGAAGTAAATAAGATTAGGAGCAGGGCAGATATGAGATTTATATTTTTCTAGACCAGATAATTATGATCAGACTCAGTTTAAATTGGACTCCGTGAAAACTGGTCTTCTTAGGAAAGTTGCCTGGGCAAGGCTAATTTGTGTTCAGTGAATTTTAGATATTGTCCAATTTCTTTACTTTCTTAAAAACCTGACTAATTGGAAGGAAATGCATTTGGTATACTGTATGAACATTTCTTTTGATGAGCTGAAGTTGGCAGGAATGTATTTGTCTATTGAAATATATTGTTAGGCTTGCAGCCCCCCTCCCAGCTTTTGATAATAGCCCTCACCCTCTTGCGAGGGAGATGTCCTCCCTGAATTCTTTACCATGAGATTCAGTGAATCTTTTTACAGACTGTTTTCTTCCAGCCATGGTGACGGGATGAAGATAGGCAGATTGGGGCAACCTAGTCGCAAAGCTACAGGCATTGGTTTGGAAATAGGCATATATGACCCAAATTGACCCCAATCAGTTTTCTTCCTTTTTTTTAAAATTGGAGACAATTAAAGACTACTAATGCTTCTTGGAGGCCAGAAGTTGCTGGAAGACACGTACCCTGTGTGGAAGATATAAGTCTGCATTGGAGAATTGCAGGAGATGCATGATGAATTGCCAGGAGAGACAAAAAGCAGAGGGAGAGTCCTGAACTTGAACTACCTCTGGGTCCAGCTAGACATCCAACTCTGGAGATGGAGTTGGCACGATTTTGTTTTTATGGCTGAGATCCGGATTTTTGAGAAAAGATTGCCTTGTATCTCTGATTCCTTATATGTTGGACAGTACTTTTCATATTCATTTAGAAATCTTGATAAAACTCAAAGACAAGTTTATCTCACAAGAGGAGCTGAGTTCTTAAATTGCTTCTTTGTGTTTATTAGTGATGCTTGAAAATACCTTATGTTTGTCTTTCATTCAGATGCAGCTAATATGCTGCTTATGTAATAGATTGCTATAGAAGCTGAAATTACCAACATGCTATCTGGAAGATAGCTGAAAATATGATCTTTAAACTTTTCAGTGTGTATTTTTGTATTGCTAGTTCTCATTCTATATAGATTTATTTTCATAAAGAGCATTCCTGCTATGATAATCAACAAGGATTTAGCCTTATATCTGGACACTTTTATTATGTTGCATATATCTGTGGTCATGTAAAAACATAAAGTATTTGCTATAACACACACACACACACACACACACACACACACACACACACACCCTGCACTGAAATCCGTCATGATGCAATTTGCCATTATTGAAATTAAGTAATCCTTGGCTTATCACAGGCTCTGCAAAATGTACTAAAGATACATGCAAGCTTACTGGTAAATTTTTAAAAGTCAGTTTAGATGATTTTTTTGTTGCAAAAAGTCCATCTTGCACCGGTTTTTATGCTGGCCATTTAGGAAAACAATTACTATCTGTGGCCTGCCAGGAGTCTGTGAAGCGTCCCACAGTCATCAATGTTCATATGTAGATGACATATTGCTATCTTGGACATCAACAGATGCAGCATTTTCATATGGTACAGAAAGTAATGGTGCCTGACATTTCTAGGTTGAAAGCCCTTCTTTGTTTCTTGCACTAATGGAAATAGATTCTTGTGACCTTCTTGTTTACTTCAAGATTGTATGTAAATGTTTCAATAAAGTAGGGAGGTTTCTTCCTACTATCTCATGGAGGTTAGGAAATAAAGCTGAAGGGAGGAAGTTGCCAGACAAAGTAAAGATGATTTTTAAATTCTATGTATCAAAGATAGAATCAAGATACTGGTAGTACTGTTTTGTTTTGTAGATGGTGAATTCATACATTTCCATAAAAGGCTAAAGAATAAAATACTTCTGAATAGAGATATTGAAACAACTGAAATACACCTACTCCTTGGTAGCATTTCATGTTTAGGTGTTATTTTGTTCCCGAGGACAAAATGAAAATCCCGTTACTCTGATTCTGAAGAGAAGAGTACTCGCAAGGTTGGATGGGGCAGCATTAGCATCTAGGAGTTTCACAAAAGCCCACTTTAATCAGGGTTTCCCTGGTGGCTCATATGGTAAGGAATCTGCCTGCAATGCAGGAGAGTAGGGTTTGATCCATGGGTCAGGAAGATCCCCTGGAGGAGGGCATGGTAAACCACTCCAGTGCCTGGAAAATCCCATGGACAGAGGAGTCTGGCAGGGTCTCATAAGGTCACAAACAGTTGGACACAATGAGCGACTAAGCACACAGGCACCTTCCATAGACCAGGAACAGTGGGAGGTTCTAGAAATACATTGAGGAGCAGAACAGTCCAGACCCCTGGCAATGATTGATAGCCCTTTGTCCTGCCATGCACAGAGATGTATCGTGTCCTCCTATAACCTGGTCTCATTTAAGGCATATTTCTCTAGATTTAAATAAAGCAAAGTGTGACATGATGGAGCCTATCATTGGGTCCTTAGAACCTGAAATGGTCTCTTGGTGGCTCCAGTCCAAAGAGTGAGCTATTTCAACTGTGTCACTTCACTAGGTATAGGAATCGATATGGTTTGATAGGTATTCATTCACGCATGAGATTCTCTTCCAAACTTGAAGTGGAATAAGAAATAATTACTGCATATTTGGAAATCATCAAAGCTCTAGGATGACTGTGAATGCTGAAATAAT
>SJYC01138696.1:0-14629 GCA_006408675.1 Madoqua kirkii
ACACACACACACACACACACACACACACACACACACACACCCTGCACTGAAATCCGTCATGATGCAATTTGCCATTATTGAAATTAAGTAATCCTTGGCTTATCACAGGCTCTGCAAAATGTACTAAAGATACATGCAAGCTTACTGGTAAATTTTTAAAAGTCAGTTTAGATGATTTTTTTGTTGCAAAAAGTCCATCTTGCACCGGTTTTTATGCTGGCCATTTAGGAAAACAATTACTATCTGTGGCCTGCCAGGAGTCTGTGAAGCGTCCCACAGTCATCAATGTTCATATGTAGATGACATATTGCTATCTTGGACATCAACAGATGCAGCATTTTCATATGGTACAGAAAGTAATGGTGCCTGACATTTCTAGGTTGAAAGCCCTTCTTTGTTTCTTGCACTAATGGAAATAGATTCTTGTGACCTTCTTGTTTACTTCAAGATTGTATGTAAATGTTTCAATAAAGTAGGGAGGTTTCTTCCTACTATCTCATGGAGGTTAGGAAATAAAGCTGAAGGGAGGAAGTTGCCAGACAAAGTAAAGATGATTTTTAAATTCTATGTATCAAAGATAGAATCAAGATACTGGTAGTACTGTTTTGTTTTGTAGATGGTGAATTCATACATTTCCATAAAAGGCTAAAGAATAAAATACTTCTGAATAGAGATATTGAAACAACTGAAATACACCTACTCCTTGGTAGCATTTCATGTTTAGGTGTTATTTTGTTCCCGAGGACAAAATGAAAATCCCGTTACTCTGATTCTGAAGAGAAGAGTACTCGCAAGGTTGGATGGGGCAGCATTAGCATCTAGGAGTTTCACAAAAGCCCACTTTAATCAGGGTTTCCCTGGTGGCTCATATGGTAAGGAATCTGCCTGCAATGCAGGAGAGTAGGGTTTGATCCATGGGTCAGGAAGATCCCCTGGAGGAGGGCATGGTAAACCACTCCAGTGCCTGGAAAATCCCATGGACAGAGGAGTCTGGCAGGGTCTCATAAGGTCACAAACAGTTGGACACAACTGAGCGACTAAGCACACAGGCACCTTCCATAGACCAGGAACAGTGGGAGGTTCTAGAAATACATTGAGGAGCAGAACAGTCCAGACCCCTGGCAATGATTGATAGCCCTTTGTCCTGCCATGCACAGAGATGTATCGTGTCCTCCTATAACCTGGTCTCATTTAAGGCATATTTCTCTAGATTTAAATAAAGCAAAGTGTGACATGATGGAGCCTATCATTGGGTCCTTAGAACCTGAAATGGTCTCTTGGTGGCTCCAGTCCAAAGAGTGAGCTATTTCAACTGTGTCACTTCACTAGGTATAGGAATCGATATGGTTTGATAGGTATTCATTCACGCATGAGATTCTCTTCCAAACTTGAAGTGGAATAAGAAATAATTACTGCATATTTGGAAATCATCAAAGCTCTAGGATGACTGTGAATGCTGAAATAATTGCATGATGCCTCCTTCTATTATCTACTAGGCCTCTGTTTGCAGCATGGCATCTTGGATTTGTGTTCGTGGGAGATTTAGGGTGTTCTTTAGTGATTAGGACCCATTGTGCTTATGATAGCTATTCATTCACGTTTTTCAAGATGGATGTGTGCATGAATTAGGTTGGATTGAGTTTCTTTTCTCTTTCCAGGTGAGCTTAAAAATCCAGGGCGGGGCAGGGGTGGGGGGGCCCACAACAGAGCAAGAGAATCAGATGCATCATCCCCACCTCCCGTTTTCATCTCTTAAGTAATGCTTTTCACTATGTAAGTGCAGGCACCGCTTGTTGTGAGCCCCAAACAAAGAATCCTGCTGTAGATTTCAATGTGTATAGACCCTAATGTGCTGCTTTCTTGATAATGGGCTTTTGGCATTGAAATGAAAAGCAAACATATCATTAAGAAAGCGCTCCATAAAAACTGTCTGTCATATATCTTAAGCTTCATTAGTTTAGATTAATGACTGACTTGATATACATGACAATAGGTGAAGCAAACCTTTGTTTATTTATTGACAATTAAATGTGGCGGTGACATGCATAAACAGGCTTCCCCCTGATTAGTTCCATGTTTTAAGTAACTTCGTGTTATAAAACTTGTTAACTACAGTATCATTTTATTGAGCTCTGCTGGGTATATGATGTGATCGTCACTGAAAGGCATCAATATTGCAGCCATTCCTGGCAGTCACTGGAGCATTGTGCTCGCAGATTGGAGTTGATATCTCATTGTACAAATTCAGGGACCCAGAAAATGCCCAGTTATTGAGCCTCTGCCCTGGCAGGACAATGTTCTATTCACGGAATCTGGGTGTAAGGTCACAGACAGAAATCTGATGGAAGGATAAGATTCAAATTCATTTCAAGGTTTTGCCAAGGACCTTCTGAAATTATGTGTTTGGAAGGCATGGAGCTTTTCCCAGAGTATCCTAACAGAATAATGCTTCATAATGCAACTCAAGGGAATCTGTATAAATAAATATAGCCCATTCTGATTAGGAAGCTGCTCTAAGACTAAGCAAGCTGATCTTTTAAGAAGATGCTGATAAATCTGATATTGTGTGGCTTCAGATGACATAAGCCGGCTGGTAAGAACACCTCTGTAGCAGATGTACCATTTTAGGGAAGAAGAATGAGGAGGGAAAGGAGAGAAAGGGAACATGGCATAAAATGTGTCTGCCTGTTTGCCTCCACTGACATATTTGTGGTTTGCCTTTCCATGAATTCCAGAGTCGGAGGCTGTCAGGGATAATCAGCCCTTCCCATCACGGACACCCCGTGGCTCTCCTTATAGCTCCCTTTTATGTGCCTTCAGACCTCAAAAATATATTTAAAAAAGATTTATTTCGAAGGAGGCATAAAATAAAGTCTGTGTTGCAGTGGAGTATTACAGATGATTTCTGGACTCCATTCTGTGCCATCAGGCTCTCTGTAGAATTTTCATATAAAATAAAAAAATAAACTCTCAGCCAGCTTGAAAGAGAACTCCTTTGAGAAAAAGAAACCAGCTTACTCTACAAAGCCGTTCACAAAATCATCTGAAGGCAGATCTCTTTGGACGCTGGAGACCAGGGAAGCACCTTTGCTTTCCTTAGGGAACACTGGGCAAGAACTGAAAGTCTGAATGGAAAGAATGAGGTTAAACTAAGCAGTGTCTCATCTTACCTTGTTGTTGTCTGACTCTTTGTGACCCTATGGATCATAGCCCACCAGGCTCCTCTGTCCATGGGATTTTTCAGTCAAGAATGTTGGAGTGGATGGCCATTTCCTTCTCCAGGGATCTTCCTGACCCAGGGATTGAACCTGCATCTCCTGCATTGGAAGGTGTATTCTTTACAGCTGAGCCTCCAGGGAAAGCCCTTCATCTTACCTACAGCCCTCCTCCAGAACAAAGCTCACACACCGACTTGTCCTAAGATAACTTTGTACTTGTTTTGTTTGTAAGTGCTATTACTATTTTGTTTAATATGCAAAATCAACCCCTATGCTATAGAGGGTACTGAAACTCTGCTTCTTGAATTACTCTTTTCCTTTTCTTTTCATTGAATAAGCCATTCCTTCCCTCCTCACTCAGTCCTCCACCCCTACCCAATCTACATTACAACCTCATGAACAGTCAGTCACCTTAGCCTGAGAAGTTTGAGCTGGTGTATCTTTCCCTGCAGACAGGGGCTTCAGATGGCAGCACTTGAACTCTGTATGGGATATAAACAATAAAAGTACCGAATTACTATGTTTACAAATGAAACTGATATACGAAGTCAACTATACTTCAATACCAAAAAAGTGAAACTTAGCCTTGTTTTATATCCATCTTCTACAAGTTTTGCGCTTTGGGATAGTGCTAGGCCCTCCCAGAGGAGCAAGATGAGCACTGGAGATCTGGGTGCATGGCTCAGTGGGAAAGAATCCGCCTATCAATGCAGGAGATGTGAGTTCAACCCTAGGATGAGGAAGATTCCTTGGAGAAGGAAATGACACCTCACTCCAGTAATCTTGCCTGGGAAATCCCATGGAGAGAGGAGGTTGGCAGGCAACAGTCCGTGGAGTCATCAAGAGTCACCCATGACTTAGCGACTAAGCAACAAATTCCTGCAAGGGCTGTGGATGAACATGGGCCCTGGGGATTAAAAAGTAACTTTATTCCATATACTAATGCAGAGGTGTGGAATCTAGAAAAATGGTACAGATGAACCTATTTGCAGGGCAAGAATAGAGTCACAGACAGGTGAATGGGGTGGGAGAATGGCATTGACATACATATGCTACCATGTATAATAGCTAGTGGGAAGCTGGGAAGCGCACAGAGAGCTCAGCTTGGCACCCTGTGGTGATCTGGAGGGGTGGAATAATGAAGAGAGGTTGGAGGTCCAAGAGGGAGGGGCTAAATGCCTACGTATAACCGATTTACTTCATTGTACAGCAGAAACTAAACAATATTGTAAAGCATCTATATTCTAATAATGATAGTAATAAGGAACCTGTGCCCTGGCTGTTGACTCTCTCCTTTCTTCTTCCTGGATTTAAAGACTTGAAAGTCCTGCTAAAACAGTGACGTGTTGAGCTTTGGGTTTTTCAGGCCCTTCACTGCCGAGCAATTCTCACCTGATATCACTGTCATAAGCTGGCACTGAAGGGCACTTCAGTGACTAGCCCCTTGTTTCTTTTCAGGGTAAGCCCCATAATTATTTTTCAAATGACACCCTTCTAGTATAGGAAAGTCTGTTTATATTTGGAAAGAAAATTGCTCAGGGTTTTCAGAACCTAGGAAGATGTTCACTATCCCTGTAAAATGTTTGTGGGTCTATTTATTTGTCTACAAGTTGAAACTTTTTCTTCTTAGTGATTTTGGAAACATGTTTTGAATTTCTGTTTTCATATCATATCGGTATCTTTTGTGAAGAAATAGCAGTGTTTGCAAATTTATCTATGGTTTATGTTTATGAATCAGGGTTTTTTTGAAAAAATAATTGGGAGCTGTTAGATTGTCATATATATCTGAAATAATGTAAGGAAACTGGTTTCAAGACTGTTGGACAATGGTGCTGTAACTAATACACAGTTATGTAAAAAGACTAGTTGGTAAATTTTTGTATTAGACCAGTCATAGCAAGAGAGCTCTCACAAACCAAGATACTTGCTCAGCCACAAAATTAAATGTGAAACATCTTCAGCTTCAGATAATACATAATTTTCTTCAAAACAAGCAAAAGGACATGTTAGGCTTTCCTAATGCCTGATTGAATTGAAACTTAGACATTTTTTCCTGTGAGGACTTTTGTTATATTTGTCCACGTTTCACAAACGCTGCATCATAAGGATGATTTGCCTGTTAGAAGGAGATAGTCACACACTAACCAGCAATCATTTTTTTTTCCCTCAGATGTTTGCTTGTGTTGGTTTGCATTCCTTTGTTCCCAACACTCAGCTTTCCTTACAAAACTGCATGTTCTCTTCTGTGTTATGGTGTTCTGAGAATTAGAATGCAAATGATCATTTACAAATTGAAGGTTAACAGAGAAATGCATTGTACTTGTGATTTGATGAGTAAAAACAAATCACAAAATAAGAACAAATAGCAGTATTATTCCATAGGAAAGAGCCTTGTGTATTGATCTATTATTTCCCAGCTTGAAATGTGCCACTATTGTGGTTCCACTTGATTATGAACCTTTTTATCACTTCCCTTGGTTGATTCAACTTGAGTGCTTCTGACATTTGCTAAGTTCCTCACATATTCTGCTGAGCAGCAGGGGAAACCTTGTTAATGAAGAAATAACAAGCTGAAGATGTGAATACATATTTAGCTGATTGAAAGGAGGTATACTGTTAATTTTTTTTAATGTCGACAACTGAGGAAACTCACTAACATGCTTTGCTTGTGTTAGCTAAAAATGGGTTCTAGTGGAGTTTTTTACTGAACCACAGGGCACTTTCATTTCCTGATTCTATTATAAACTAAGTGGCCACCTGAACCTACCAATGAATTTGTTCTATTGTGTTTTTCTATTTTTAATCCTGAAAGAGTAAACACATTTCTCATCAGATGTGTTACAGAGTCCCGTCCATTGGAGAGATTTATGAAGGTGCCACTGGGTTATTACAGAATCATTCATTTATAAATGCGTCCTCTCCTGAAAGGAAACTATAAATGATAGCAGTGTTTTCATCATTCCACAAATCTATATTATAAAAGGGTGCGGCTATTTTTTTTTTAATACTTGCTACAGTGGCATGAAAATAATTTGGATTCTATGCTGGCTTAGGCAGTGTTTTCTGTTTTAAAATACAATTCAGTTCTGGTCTCATAATGAAGGTGATGTTTTATGGGACTCATTGCAGCTCTATGTAAGAGCAGGATGGTTCCTGGAAGATTAAAGAGTTAATTAATGACAAGAGCTCTCTGGGTTGGTTTAGCTTTTCAAGGAATGGCTGCTGTTGGACATGGGTGCCCAGTGGAAGCTGCTAAATTTTCTCCCACAGTGTCCTAATAGGTTCTGTCTCCGGGAGAGAGCTTTTCATGTGTTTTATTTTAAAGACATGAATCTATATATGCTTCTAGAGCATTTTTAGTCCGTGTCATTTAATGTCTTGATCCCATAGTATTTGAAGATATCTTCCAAAGAATATTCTTAATGCCAAAATCTTTTTTTTTATTAAAAGGAAATGTTAGATTTTTATGTTATATCAAAAGACATATGTTTACTATAAGCTCAGGAAACAATTGTATTTGTGGAGCAAAGAGAAGATAATCAACAAACATTTATTGAATGATTCATTGATTTCAATACATCACATTTGGATTCTGATAAAGTGAAGGTTTTAGAGATTTTATTTTGATGGAGAAATTGCTAGGGATATGACTTGCTGATTGTAAAGGGGCCACAAAACTAGTATTCATCAGCTGAACAGATCATCAAAACCTCGTAAGGAAATCTTTAAATATCTAAGCGAAAGTGAAAGTCGCTCAGTCCTGTCTGACTCTTTGCAACCCCATGGACTACACAGTCCATGGAATTCTCCCTTTCCCTTCTCCAGGAGATCGTCTCAACCCAGGGATCTAACCCAAGTCTCCCACATTGCAGGCAGATTCTTTACCAGCTGAGCCACAGTGGAAGCCCATTATATACCACTTGATATATAAAAAATATGTGCAATGTATATATAAATTATAAAGCATAATAAATAATGATTTGGGTAGCTCTACCTCCTAATTTAAGCAATTTCTAGTATTGATAGACTACCCAGAATATAAGTATTCTATCATCCTTGGTAGTTAGTGTCATTTTTTTTTTTTTTTTTGGCTATACCATGTATCTTTTGAGGTCTTAGTTCCCCAATCAGGGATTGAACCTAGGCCCTGGGCAGTGAGAACTTGGAGTCCCAAACACTGGATAACCAGAAAATTTCTGAAGTATCATAATTTTTTGTCCAATTATATATAATCCAGTGAGTTATTTTCTTAGTCTACTACATTAAAAAAATGTACTTACGCCAATACCAAAATCTTGATAAAGGTTCTTCTTTGGACAGATGTACGAAGAGTGAAGATGAGGAAGCCCCCAGTGCATTTGGTCATGAATATCAATTCTTAAATGTCTGCTTTTGCAGTATGTCCAAAGTCATAATGGCTAAAGTTGGGGGGTAAACTTAGAATTCACATAGCCTAAGAACCCCAAGAGATGCTTGAATGCCCTCGCAAATATCCTAGCTAGTAAAGTCTCCAGCTAAATAAATAACCCCAAGCACAGGAGCAGACATCTATTTCTCAGAGAAGTCTGAACAATTTTGCACTACCATTGCTGTTGCAAAGTCCCTTTTTATCCTGAGCTAACAGTTACCCCTTCTTACTCTTACCAAGATCTTCGTTCTGTCTTTTGTGCCTCGACAAAACAGGTAAGCTAGTACTCTGCACACAGAAAAAGTGAAAGTGTTAGTCACTCAATTGTGTCTGATTCTTTGTGACCCCATGGACTGAAGCCCGCCAACCTCCTCTGTCCAGGGGATTTTCCAGGCAAGAATACTGGAGTAGGGTTGCCATTCCTTTCTCTAGGGATCTGGACCCAGAGATCAAACCTGGGCCTCTTGCATTGCAGGCAGATTCTTTACTGTCTGAGCCACCCACTACCCCTACTACTACTTGAAAGTAGCAGTGATATTTCTCTTTTACATACTAAATGTCCTTTAGTTCTTCTAGATTGGTGTTTCTAACTTCACTTGAGATTCATTGGGGGAGATTAAAATGCAGGTAGTCATACAGAGTGAAGTAAGTCAGAAAGAGAAAAACAAATATTGTGTATTAACACATACATGTGGAATCTAGAAGAATGGTACTGATAAACCTATTTCCAGGGCAGGAATAGAGATGTAGTCATAGGGAATAGACATGCAGAAGTTGGGGGAAGGAGAGAGTGAGATGAACTGGGAAATTAAGATTGATGTGTATACATTACATGTGTAAAACAGATAGCGAATGCTCTATACAGCACAAGGAGCTCAGCTTGGTGCTCTGTGACCTAGAGGCACAGGAGAGGGGTGGTGGTGGGACGTTCAGGAGGGAGGAGATATATGTATACTTAAAGCTGATTCACCTCATTGTACAGCAGAAACTAACACAGCATTGTAAAGCAATTATACTCCAATAAAAAAAGAAAATGCATGTAGTTTCCCCAGAGTATTAGATTCAGTAAGTTAGGGTCCAGAAATCTACCCACCCAAAAAATATAGGTACTGTTATTGTTCATGTTTTACAAATGAGGAAACTGAAACAGGGGCTGTGAGTAATTTGATCAGAGTCTCAGTCTTGTGACAGAGCTAGAATCTGAACTTCAGAGCTTAACCAGAGGCTTTCAGGGTCATCATTATGAGAAGGGGCATAAGAGAGCGATAAACAGTCAAGGATCTTGAATTATAGAAGAACTTTGGACTTAAACCAAATAGTTATGAGTCGTAGTAGTATAGTAATCATTGTCTTTTAACATCCTGCATGTTTGAATTCTCCATAGTGCTTACTGGGGCTTCCCAGGTGGAGCTAGTGGTTAAGAACCAGATTGCCAATGCAAGTTCGATCCCTGGGTCAGGAAGATACCTTGCAGAGGGAATGGCAGCCCACTCCAGCATTCTTGTCTGGAGAATCCCATGGACAGAGGAGCCTGGTGGGCTACGGTCCATGGGGTCGTAAAGAGTCAGACATGAGTGAAGCGACTTAGCACCACAAAGAGCTTACTAAGTAAAGCAGTGTTTCCTGAGCTTTCTTAGAACTCAAATTCTGCAAGAGTTCAATAATTTTGCTCAAGATAAGAATGAAAACAAACAAAAAATGAGAGATTTAGTCTATATAAATTTGTGGAGTAATAGGTTTAAAAAAGCTAAGCAAGTTTCTTAACTGTAATACTCACCAGAGACTTTAATATGTTAATCTCTATTTTTACTCTCACAGCATAATACATCATGTGGGATTCTCAAATTTATTTGCAAACAAAAGTTTCTGTTTCTCTTCCTTGCTTTTTTTAAAGGAAGATCTCAAGAGGGAAGTATCTCAGAATATTTTTAAAGGAATCCATGCTAAGGTATGCACCGAACATTTGAATACAGATCAGCTGTAACTTCTGGTCAAGTACAGGCTTAGTTCCTAGGAGGTCCCTTACAAAAAGTAGTTTCCCAACAGCATTGAAGTAGGCATGCCTTTAGATTTTTAAAAAGTTACTTTCCATGAAATAGTGCATGTAGGCAGCATTACAAGTCTTTGAGGTAGATGAGTCTGGAAATAACCTGGAGCCAGGAGAGCTGCAGAATTTGGAAGTATTGTCCAGATGGAAAGAAGAGATCAAGGGCAGGCATTCAGATTTCAAGCTATTCCAGGATCCTCAGCTTAAGAAGATTAGAACATGATATTAAGGAAATGGTGAGATAGTGGTGTGCTGCCCGAGACATATGAAAGATCATTAATGGGAAATAGTAAAGCTTGGCTATTGGGTGTGAAGGGAAGAATAACTGAGGAGGAATTCAGGTCAGAAGACTGTAAGACTAGGGAAAAAAATATTAATGCTGATAGAAATAGGAGAGTTTGGCAAGTTATACCAGATCCTGGGGTGGGATCATTAGGGAAGGGAACAAGAGATAAATGTTTATTGAGAACTTACCATATACTCAACATTTAGTCCCTTTTATAAAAATCTAAAAGTTTTGAGGAGAAACCATCACATAAAGCAGATTTCTCTGCTTGAAGGAGCTGGCAGAGTCTTGAGTTCTATCCTTCTTGACTATGAAGCTTCTTGTGGCTCTGAGAACCCTTAACACTTCTCAGAGCACATCAGGAACATTGTTGATTAATTTCAACCCAACATGTTGAGTTTGAGATGATGGCAAACTAGTCAACTGTGAGATGTTTCGTTGTGAGTTTGAGAACTGCTGTCGAAAATAGTTAATGTGATTCCAAATGTAAAGCCACTTACTGCAGTCAAGATAAATAATCAGTAAATGCTCATATAAATATATTTCTTGCAAGAGTTTTGAATAGCAGTCCTTTGAGACCTGGCATTTTAATATTGACATGAGAGACTTAATATTTAAAGAGATAAGGCTCTTTTACAATATGACGTGGTTGAATATTTCTATGTTCATGTGTATATATATTTGAATATATATGATTGACTATTTTTCCATCCTTATCTAATGGATCACTTAGTCCCATAATTTAATGAAGAATATTCTGTCACAGGAAGAACAATCATTATGAAAAAACTGAATTCCCCTCATGAAATTTGGATTTTGAGAGTTTGGCCTACAGCATTCATATAAAGAAATGCTATCTGTAAAATTCACATATTTTACTTCTTAAATATGTATGGTGGTGGTGGTTTAGTAGCTAAGTCATGTCCGACTCTTGTGACCCCATGGACTGTGGCCCACCAGGCTCCTCTACCCGTGGGATTTCCCAGGCAAGAATACTGGAGTGGGTTGCCATTTTCTTTTCCAGGTTCAGACCCAGAGATCAAACCTGTGTCTCCTGCATTGGCAGGTGGATTCTTTATTACTGAGCCACCTGAGAAAGCCATCAGACTATGTATATGTTATCTTAATGTCCAAACAGAAACACTAACTTATACAGAAGAGTCTCAGTAAATGTCTCTTCCCCAATTTTGTTTCTAATTTACTGAAATTTCAGGAATAATGGCAATGTATATCAGTTACACTTGTAGAAGATATAAACTTTATATGTAAATGAATTTAATGGACAGTCTTAGAGGATATAAGGCTTTGCTGTTCAGTTTGATCCTGATACTGGGAAGCAAATTTAGAACTGTTGATGGATATCATCCTTAGGTTCAGTCGTTGCCAGATGTTAACTAAGCTATAAAAGCATCATTTGACTATGACAACCTGTTAGCTAGAGGGATTATCAGATTAAAAATGGAACTGCACTCATTACTGAATCAACAGTATATGTCAACAATGCTTTCCAGGTCATGCATAATAAATATGAATATTATCTTGGATGAATGATTGATTTTATGTAACAAGGAATGTTGAGAGAAAGTTTTGACTTTCATCCTGTTCATAATCCTTGCTAGTGAAAATAATGTTACATCAGTGTTTTTCTAGTCTTATTAAGTGGCAGTGTTGCTATAATTCAACGGAACTGAGTCAATTCTTAAAATAGAGATGTTTGTGGAGCGTAGAAAGACAATTCATCAGCCTTAATGGAAATATCCTGCAAGACTATCCAGCTCTTCTTGTTCCAAATTTGTATTCATAAAGCAACTTCTGCTTTTATAATTTGTTTTCCTGAGGGAAATTTATCTACAGGGATTGGTTTTGCAAATAGTCTCCTTTCATCAGCCAGGTAGGTCTGTCTTTGTAAACTGTTGAAATTACATCTGGTTGATAATGTCGTCTTTTGTAAGTGTACTTAGCTCGAGTGTTCCCTTTTAGCTTGACCAATAATAAGTGCTCTTCAAAGCAGAGTTTTGAACTCTGCCTCCCTAGGCCGGAGCCAGAAACTATCTCTTCTAGCAAGCCTTGTGGGGAGCAGCCAGATGGTCTACTTTTCTGACGTTTTTAAAGCTTGTCAATACCATTCGTCTTATCTATGATTTACTGAAAAAAGAAGAGATGAATTTATGACATTTCCAATGAAAATAAGTTTTGGGGAGATTTCTGATTCTTCATCTGGCAGAGCTATGGATCCTTTTATGGACCTATGGTAAGACCATCCCATCCCATTGATTCCTACCTCCTGATAGTCTAATCCTTTCATGCTGACCATAAACCTGGATGCTTAACTTGTTTTGGCCAATAGAATATGAGCAGGTGAGATACAAGCAGAGCCTGGATAAACCCTTGAACAATTGTGCCCAGTTGGAAAGCTATCTTTTGGAAGCCAGTATAATCCTTGCTAGTGAAAATAATGTTACATCAGTGTTTTTCTAGTCTTATTAAGTGGCAGTGTTGCTATAATTCAACGGAACTGAGTCAATTCTTAAAATAGAGATGTTTGTGGAGCGTAGAAAGACAATTCATCAGCCTTAATGGAAATATCCTGCAAGACTATCCAGCTCTTCTTGTTCCAAATTTGTATTCATAAAGCAACTTCTGCTTTTATAATTTGTTTTCCTGAGGGAAATTTATCTACAGGGATTGGTTTTGCAAATAGTCTCCTTTCATCAGCCAGGTAGGTCTGTCTTTGTAAACTGTTGAAATTACATCTGGTTGATAATGTCGTCTTTTGTAAGTGTACTTAGCTCGAGTGTTCCCTTTTAGCTTGACCAATAATAAGTGCTCTTCAAAGCAGAGTTTTGAACTCTGCCTCCCTAGGCCGGAGCCAGAAACTATCTCTTCTAGCAAGCCTTGTGGGGAGCAGCCAGATGGTCTACTTTTCTGACGTTTTTAAAGCTTGTCAATACCATTCGTCTTATCTATGATTTACTGAAAAAAGAAGAGATGAATTTATGACATTTCCAATGAAAATAAGTTTTGGGGAGATTTCTGATTCTTCATGCTGGCAGAGCTATGGATCCTTTTATGGACCTATGGTAAGACCATCCCATCCCATTGATTCCTACCTCCTGATAGTCTAATCCTTTCATGCTGACCATAAACCTGGATGCTTAACTTGTTTTGGCCAATAGAATATGAGCAGGTGAGATACAAGCAGAGCCTGGATAAACCCTTGAACAATTGTGCCCAGTTGGAAAGCTATCTTTTGGAAGCCAGTTGCCATGCTGTAGGGAAGCTTGTGCTAGATTCAAACAGTGATAAAAAAAGTGGTAAGATCTGACGCTGGGAGGGATTGGGGGCAGGAGGAGAAGGGGACGACAGAGGATGAGATGGCTGGATGGCATCACTGACTCGATGGACATGAGTCTGAGTGAACTCTGGGAGTTGGTGATGGACAGGGAGGCCTGGCGTGCTGCGATTCATGGGGTCACAAAGAGTCGGACACGACTGAGCGACTGAACTGAACTGAAGATGTGCTGGAGGGTGAGGTCATCTTGAATATTCCAACCCCAGCCATCACCCCAACTGAGAGTGCAACATCAGAGCTCAGCTCCATCCTCAGAAACAGAAGATAAACCTAGCTCAGCAGTTAACCTACAGACTTGTGATCAATACTAATTCATTATCCCTTTAAGCCAGTAGGCTGTGTTGAGTTGTTCTGTTGCATAGCAATAGATAAACAAAACATGGTTATAGATCTCTTTATCTTAAGTGTATCAGTACTGAATATTGGAAGGAAACGGTGTCTAATTTCAGGGGATGGCTTAGTGAGTGGTACATATCCGAAGTCCCTTAAACCCATCGCCCCTTCCTCTTTCCATACGTGAGTGGTATTGCGCTGCCATCTGGTGGCAAAAACTAACTGACCTGGATGATTCATGGAATCCAATCAAGCAGCATCACGGTTAAAATGTGAAAATGCACACGTGAGCCAGAGGACTCCAGAGAACCAAAACTGGTGGGGGAAAATGCTTTGTGAGGTGACAGTGGCAACACTGACCCGAGTGTGTGCCAAGCCCGAGGGCCCTGCGGCCAGTGACTCTGACCTCCTGGTCACCTGAGCTGCTGCGGCCTCCAGGCAGATTCAGCATTTGGGAAGCCAGCGGCCTCTCATCTCACCCTTTCTACTAGGCCAGGGAAGAGAGGACATGATACAGCTGAAACCTGAACTCATGCTTCTTCCTTCATCACGGGGGTATGAGGTGGTGAAACGTTCCCTAGTCCCCCCAGAGATTCGCTCAACTCTTTTGATGTGGACAGAGGCCCCTATGAGTGGGGTGGAGAGTGGGTGGGCAGTGGAAAACGCGAGAGTTTTCAGATGCTGATTTCATCTGAGGTTACCTTGCCTGTTCTGCTGTCATCAGCAGGAACCCGTACTTTCAGGAAGCAAAGCAAGAAAGCTGCTGTTAATGACTCGGCAGACATGGCCAGCTGCCCTCTCAGTGCCCTGGGCTCTGCCCACATGTAGCTGAGAGGCTGTTGATTTGGCTCCAGGGTTTTGTCACTAAGAAGATCTTTTCCCTCCCAAGATAAAGAGACAACCCAAATACTTTGGGGGCTTGAAAAATATATACTGCATAAACACCACAGATTTCTTTCAACATTACTATTCCATCAAAGAAAAA
>SJYC01138698.1:0-24708 GCA_006408675.1 Madoqua kirkii
TGAAAAGAGTCGGACACGACTGAGCGACTGAACTGAACTGAACTGAAGAATATGCTCTGTTTATTGGTAAATTGAAGGAGGCCATTGATCGCAGTCTTAAAGATACATCTCTGCGAGAAATCATTTTGAAACAATTGGCTTTTGATAATGCTAATGAAGATTGTCAGGCCATTATCAGACCCATTAGGGAGCAAGGAAGAGTTATGGAATATTTGAAAGCTTGCACGAATGTGGGGATGATTCAACATAAAGCTAAAATAGCCACTCTAGAAACCTTAAATGTTTCCCCCAAATCCAAAGCAAAATGTTTTAATTGCAGCAAGCCTAGACACCTGCGGAGGCAGTGTCACCTGCCTCAACAAACAGGTTTTTCTCCTGACAAAGGAGGGGCTGTTAAAACTAAGCCCCTGGGCTCTGCCCAAGGTGTAAAAAGGGGAATCATTGGCTGAATGAATGCCGCTCTAAATTCGATAAACAAAGCAATGCCTTACCTGTCCAGACACCTCCGGGAAACTAGGACAGGGGCTCTCCTCTAGCCCCGTTAACGAGGACAACCAAATATTACTGATTTAACATCGGCTACCAGGCAGCGCATGTGTAAACATCCCTGCCCCCCGAGATATGGAATTATTAATGGTAAATAACCCTATGAAAATTGTAACTGGATATTTTGGCCCTATACCAAAAAATACTCTGGGCCTCTTGTTGGGACGAAGCAGCAACACCATGCGAAGGATAATTGTCCATACTGGAATCATTGATGAAAATTACCTGGGTGAAATTGCAGTGATGTTACATGAGACTCGCAACTTGTATTTACAAAAGGGTGACAGATTTGCTCAGCTATTGCTATTACCCTATGTGCCCCCACTTAATAGAAAGGAAGATACCAGAACAGGTGGCTTTGGGAATACTAATGTTACTGCAGCCCTTTCAACTGTTATAAAAAAAATTAATAGGCCCATGTTAAGATTAAAAATCAGAGGAACAACTTTTGACGGAATGTTAGACACTGGGGTGGAATCTCCATCATAAGAACAGAGGAATGGCTTTCGGACTGGCCTGTGGTTTTAGCCTCACACTAGTTGGTGGGAGTAAGAACTGCAGATGCAGTCCAAACTTATGTTAGTTCATCTTACTTACAAGCTCTGGGTCCTGATCAATTAGTCGCTTACATTAAACCATACACTGCCCCATTACCATTACATTTGTGGGGAAGAGACTTTCTTTAAGATTAAAAATCAGAGGAACAACTTTTGACGGAATGTTAGACACTGGGGTGGATATCTCCATCATAAGAACAGAGGAATGGCTTTCGGACTGGCCTGTGGTTTTAGCCTCACACTAGTTGGTGGGAGTAAGAACTGCAGATGCAGTCCAAACTTATGTTAGTTCATCTTACTTACAAGCTCTGGGTCCTGATCAATTAGTCGCTTACATTAAACCATACACTGCCCCATTACCATTACATTTGTGGGGAAGAGACTTTCTACAACAAGCTCAAGCGACTATACAATTGCATGAAACTTTTTCTTAGGGGTCACTGAGATAAAGCCACTGAAGTTAGAATGGAAGTCTGATAAACCTATCTGGACAGCTCAGTGGCCCCTATCAAAAGAGAAACTGTCCGATTTGCATACTTTGGTGGCTGAACTACTACAACAAAATAGAATACAAACTACTCAATCACCATGGAATTCACCAGTTTTTGACATTTTTTAAAAAATCAGGTAAATGGAGAATGCTAACAGATTTAAGGAATATTAACACTATAATGATTCCTATGGGAGCATTACAGCCACGACTACTCCCGAGCCCTGCTATGGTTCCTAAGGACTGGGCTGTTATGATTATTGACTTAAAAGATTGTTTTTTCACCCTTATATCCAGATGACAGGCAACGCTTTGCCTTCTCAATACCTTCTATTAATAATCAATCTCCCATTCAACGGTATCAATGGAAGGTCCTACCCCAAGGTATGATGAACTCTCTCACAGTCTGTCAGTTCACTGTTGATAAAATTTTGCAACCCATCAGACAGCAATTTCCTAAAGCACATGTCATTCTTTACATGGATGACATTTTATTGCCTTCTCCCTCAGAATCTCAGTTGAGTTTTTCAGGTAATGAGGTCATAACTAATTTAACTAATCATGGACTGCTAATAGCAGAAGATAAATTGCAACACCACTCCCCTTTTAAATATCTTAGATACCTTATGGACCACTCCACTGTAAAGCCACAGAAACTCTATCAGATGGGGTAATTTACACACACTTAATGATTTCCAGAAACTTCTTGGAGATATTAATTGGCTACGACCTACTTTGGGGATTCTCACATATGCTTTACAAAATTTATTCAAATTATTAGAAGGTTCCTCTGATTTGAATATTCCCCGAAAACTTACCCCTGAGGCTGAGAAAGAATTACAATTGGTAGAACAGAGAATTCAACAAGCATTTGTTTACCTATTAATTACAATTCCCCTTTTCAGATATATGTCCGAGATAGAGTAGTCTATCTCCTACCGCCATTATAGTACAGGATAATCACCGTATGGAATGGGTATATCTCCATTCCAAACAGACTACATGCATTGTTTCCTATATAGACTTGATAGGGAAAATGATTTTTCTTGCACGCTCTCGTTTATGCGCTATAGCTGGATATGATCCTACTAAGATTTACCTACCTTTGGCAAAAACAGAAATTGATAATGCTCTCCAGGTGTCCACTACTATCAGATAGCCTTTGCCGACTATTCAGGGGAATTGTTGGCCAACCCACCTAAAGGAAAATTATGGAATTTCTTGCAAAATACTGCCTTTATCATCAATAATATTATTTATGAACATCCTCTCACGAATGCACCTATGTCATAGATGGAAATAAGGCAGGATGGGCAGCCATAATAGGTCCCAATCTGCAGAAAAAAAAATTAAAAGTCCCTATCAACCCATTCAAAAAACGGAATTATTCACCTTATATTGTTTACTTATTCTAATAAAAACCCCATTGAATGTTTTAACTGATTCTCGCTTTGTAATGGCTCATTTTATATCCAGTGAAAGTGATCTTACACATTTGTTCTTATTAATTCAGCAAGAAATAAGAGCTAGACTCCATCCCTTCTTCATTACTCACATTCGTGCTCATTCCCACTTACTAGGACCCCTCAGTCAAGGCAATGATTTGGCTGATCACCTCATTGCCCCTATATTTTCTTCCCCTGAACAGGAACATCAGCTCTTCCATACCAACGCTAATAGATTACACGTTCAGTATAAGATACAGTTACAAACAGCTAGAAAAATTGTTCGGGACTGTACTACATGTGCCACTTTTCATTTGACCACTAGTCCCCAAGGGACTAATCCTAGAGGCTTACGAGCAAATGAATATGGCAAGCTGATTTTACACATTACAAACTGCCCCCTTTTAAATTGTTATTTGTAGTCATAGATACCTTTCCTGGCTTCATCTGGGCAGTTCCTTCCACCACTGAGACCACTAAAGCTGCCGTCACAGCTCTTCTGCAGTTTTTCAGTGATGGGGATCCCTGCCTCCATCAAAACGGACAATGCTGCTGCTTTTACAGCCAATGCTTTTCATGATTTCATGCATCAGTGGGATATTTGCCATCTTACTGGCATCCTGTACAACCCTCAAGGCCAAGCCATCATTGAACGGGCCCACCGTACACTCAAGCTCGTTCTTAAAAAACAAAACAGGGGGAATAAACTAAGGGATCCCTACGGACCTAAAGCCATCTTACATATAGCCCTTCTAACAATCAATTATATTAATTTGCCTCTACACAGGAAACACGAGCAGAGCGACATTTTTCTGATTCACCCTCGCGTATGCCTGAACAAACTGCCGTTTGGGTTAAATGCCTTGATCAATGGCTGCCAGGGACACTTAAGTTCCTAGGCAAGGGATATTGTCTTGTCATTTTAGATGATGGAACCGAACAGTGGGTCCCATTCAGAAGAGTCAGAAGATGGACAGGCCTTGCTCCACACCCCCCGACTGGTAACAGCAATAAAATGGAAACTGCAACAGATGACATTGAACGACAGCAAGAAAATGAAATGTCCCCAGCATAATGAGCCTTTTCCGACCTGGGCGCAAATGAAAAATCTGTCAAGATGAGCTGAGGATATTCTATTGATGACCAACAGTGAGGTAACACCGGAAAAACTGTTGCTGGCTGTGATGGCCGTTTCAACCTGCGCTTCTGGGGTAAGTGGTAATTACACCTACTGGGCTTATATCCCCAACCTGCCTCTTCTGCAAGTGGTGGATTGGACAGAATCATCTCCTGCAGTTTTCACAAATGATAGTTTACATTTTCCTGCCCACTGGTCAGATCTAGGACCACCAGTAAAAGAAGAAGAAGGAAAAGCAGTTAATTTAATGCTTATATATCCAGTGCTCCCCATCTGTTTCGGTGCCCTCCCTTTGTGTCTCTGTTTGTATCCACAATGGTGGGCTTACTCTTTCTCAAATGGCTCTTTCCGTCTTGGAATGTTTGCTACTGTGACCTTTGTTCTCAACTGGACAGAGACTACCTACCATGGACAAATAGCCAACTTCACTCACCATCTATTTAGGCCCTCTGAGCCTCCTTGTGACAACATATTTTGGAAGAAAAAAATCTTCTGTGCTGGGAATGCACTGGTCCACCTGTAGAGGAAGGTTTGGAAAAGTCTCTGTTCACGCCAACATGACTTTTGTAGATCGGGGGTCTCATGGACTCTTCGTGAATTGCTCAGAATCTCAAGAAAATAACACATGCCAATGGTATAATGTTTCAGCACCACATTTTAACAGAACACAAACAGGACTCTGGCATCGATGCGATGAACTTTTGAACTGGTACAATGGAAGTCTTTCACCTCCCAGACCCCGGATAATCATTCTCATCCTAGGGCCTGAACACTGGCATCTTTGGAAAAGTCCTGCTTGCTTGTCCCAGTTTAGCGTTTCATATGCTTATGCACATGTTTCCATCCCACAAAATTATACTATTGAGTATAATTATACTGGTTATGTTCATGCTTGTGTAAATGCTCCCTGTCTTTTTGCTATTGGACAATTTAGGACTAATGGCTCAATTCTGTCCTGCACTGAGTGTCATTTGTATACTTGTTTAAATCCTAGTGTGCCAATTAATGTTACTAAAGACAGTGTTTTTTCAGTCTGGCAAAGGACTGACTTGTGGGTTCCAGTCCAGATCTCTGAACCCTGGTCAGATTCCATGTTATTGTCTTTTGTTCTGAGAGAATCCCTAAAAAGAAGCAAACGCTTTCTGGGCTGGATCATAGCTGCTACAGTGGGTATTATTTCAGTTGTAACCATTGGTACAGTTTCCAGAATGGCATTATACAATTCTGTTCAGAATCATGATTTCATTACTGCCTGGAAAAAGGACTCTCATGATCTCTGGGCCCTGCAAGCTCAGATAGATCAGCAAATTCAAACATGCTTAGATGACTTACAAGCCGCCCTTATGTATGTGGGGGATGATCTGCATGCTTTACCAGGTACAATCGAAATTGCAGTGTCACTGGAATTTCACTACTTTCTGTTTGACCAATATGGGAACAAATAAAGTTACATCTTTTAGGTTCAAAATCAAACATCAGTCTAGATATAGAAAAACTGAAGCAACAAATCACGTCTACCTTCAGCAGCATTCCCCTTGTGTTATATAACACTGACTTTTATAATGAGCTATCTGCTAGTACCTCCTCTCTAAATCCAAAAAAACTGGGTACCCCATACGATGGCTACTTATGCGCTGATCTGTTTATTGTTTGTTATTGTTCTTGTAGGATTCTGAAAGTTATGTGCCCGAGCCACCTCTCCCCGAAAAAACATGAGTAACTGTGGCTGCAGCAGTCCTTTCTCTTAAGGAAAAAGGGAGGAAATATGGAGGAGCTGGAAGGCTTTGAGCAGACATGGAAAATGTATTTGCTCCACTCATGACGAAGGTTGGGAGCTGGAACGAGCATAATGAAGGGTTATGAGTGTTCATGTTCATCGAGTGCCTGAGGCTGGGAACGGATGACGAGGGGGTCAATACACCTGGCCTTGAAGCATTCAAAGGCTTCCTTATGACCATCTGTTTCCTGGGAGCAAGGACTGTTGTTTCACGATAAGACTCCCTTTAGAGTTTTGCCAAAGTCAAGTTTTGCCAAAGACGTAAGTCTTAGGTGGTGGGAACTGTATTTTATGCTTGAATGCTTTAATGTTTATCTGGAATGGCTACATGCAAGTCTGCCTTATGCTGTATTCCCTGAGAATTATAAAACTGCACAGCTGGATAATAAACTTTGTCAGTCTACTAGAGGCTGTCCCTGAATGTTCCTTTCAGAGTGTGGTTCTCCGAGCCTTACGAGAAGCAACAGTAAACACAAAGTTTTCTTTGTAGAAATTGCTCATGGTTTCAGATAAATGGATGCCTCATTTTTCATAAATTCTAAATGAAAAGCCAACAGTTACTCAATATTTGTATTTTATCACAGTGTAAACAATTATTGATCTAATCAACAAGTATTTATTGAAGCATCCTATGTCCTATGAAATTTAGATCAGTCCATTCTCCCAGAATCCTATGAAATACTATTATCCCCAATTTCCAGGCAGGGAAAAGTTCTGACAGAAAATTTACACAACTAATGAATATTAAAACGGGACTTCCACTCTAGACTTCAAACCCACAGCTCTAAACCATCACATCTGGAATAAAAGCTTGCTGATTCTGTTAAAGCAGTAGACCCCCAGAAGCATCGCGATATTACTGGAACTACTGATCCCAACATGCACAGCGGCTCCTGTGAGGCCCCCTAAGCCGCAGAGTCCGCGGGGTCCCGGCATGCCTCGAGGCGCGAAAGGCAACCTGGGAGCCGTAGTTCTCCTGGGCACCTACCGGTATTGCCAGCGCGGCGGTGGCGGATCGCTTGGTTCCAGTTTGTAGGTCCTGTGAGGGCTAGCTGAGGCGGAGAAAGGGCGTGGAACTGGAACCGGGTGAGTCAGGCACTGTCTACGCGATAAAGGGAGGCGGCACCGCGGAGCCGGGCTGACTTAAATCAGCGCGGCAGTCTTTTCAGGGACACAGCGGTCTCGGCGTCAGCGAAAAGAGAGCGAGGAGGCGCCAGAGCCCGGTCCTTGTTCTTCGCTCTCCGCCGCTCTCTCCACCATGCAGTCCCGGGAAGAAGCTCCGCGCTCTCGCCGCCTCGCCAGTCCCCGCGGTGGGAGGCGTCCCAAGAGAATTTCCAAGCCCTCAGTTTCGGCTTTTTTCACGGGCCCGGAGGAGCTGAAGGACACGGGCCATTCTGCAGCTCTTCTGGCCCAGCTCAAGTCCTTCTACGACGCGCGGCTGCTCTGCGATGTGACCATCGAGGTGGTCACCCCCGGCAGCGGGCCCGGCACGGGCCGCCTTTTTTCCTGCAACCGTAACGTGCTGGCGGCCGCGTGTCCCTACTTCAAGAGCATGTTCACCGGCGGCATGTACGAGAGCCATCAGACGAACGTGACCATGCACGACGTGGACGCCGAGTCCTTCGAGGTGCTGGTCGATTACTGCTACACCGGTCGCGTGTCATTAAGTGAGGCCAACGTGCAGCGCCTTTACGCGGCCTCCGACATGCTGCAGCTGGAGTACGTGCGGGAAGCCTGTGCCTCCTTCCTAGCCCGACGCCTTGACCTGGCCAACTGCACGGCCATCCTCAAGTTCGCAGACGCCTTCGACCATCACAAGCTGCGATCACAGGCCCAGTCCTTTATAGCCCACAACTTCAAGCAGCTGAGCCGCATGGGTTCGATTCGGGAAGAGTCCCTGGCAGATCTGACGCTGGCCCAGCTGCTAGCTGTCCTGCGCCTAGACAGTCTAGACATCGAGAGTGAGCGGACCGTGTGTCATGTGGCGGTGCAGTGGTTGGAGGCGGCTCCGAAGGAGCGGGGTCCCAGCGCTGCAGAAGTCTTCAAGTGTGTTCGCTGGACCCATTTCTCTGACGAAGATCGAGGCTATGTGGAAGAGCTGCTGACCAAGCCCATTGTGAAGAAGTACTGTCTGGACCTTGTTGAAGGGGCCCTGCAGATGCGATATGGTGACATGTTGTGCAAGTCTCTGGTGCCCAAGCCAGAGAGCAGCAGCAGTAGCTCTGTTGTGTCCATAGCAGAAAATCCACCCCAGAGGCTGGGTATGTGTGCCAAGGAGATGGTGATCTTCTTTGGCCATCCCAGAGATCCCTTTCTGTGCTATGACCCATACTCGGGAGACATTTACACAATGCCATCACCTTTGACCAGTTTGGCTCACACTAAGACTGTCACCTCTTCAGCTGTCTGTGTCTCTCCAGACCATGACATCTATCTGGCCGCTCAGCCCAGGAAGGATCTCTGGGTGTATAAACCAGCCCAGAATAGTTGGCAGCAGCTTGCTGACCGCCTGCTCTGCCGAGAGGGCATGGATGTGGCATACCTCAATGGCTACATCTACATCCTGGGTGGGCGTGACCCCATTACTGGAGTGAAGTTAAAGGAAGTGGAGTGCTACAGTGTCCAGAGGAACCAGTGGGCCTTAGTGGCTCCTGTACCACATTCCTTCTATTCCTTTGAACTCATAGTGGTTCAGAACTATCTTTATGCTGTGAACAGTAAGCGCATGCTCTGCTATGATCCTAGCCATAATATGTGGCTGAACTGTGCTTCTCTTAAACGGAGTGACTTTCAGGAAGCCTGTGTCTTCAATGATGAGATCTATTGCATCTGTGACATCCCAGTCATGAAGGTGTATAACCCAGCCAGGGGAGAATGGAGGCGTATTAGTAATATTCCCCTGGACTCAGAGACCCACAACTACCAGATTGTCAATCATGGCCAGAAGTTGCTCCTCATCACTTCTACAACCCCTCAGTGGAAAAAAAACCGGGTAACTGTGTATGAATATGACACAAGGGAAGACCAGTGGATTAATATAGGGACCATGTTAGGTCTTCTGCAGTTTGACTCTGGCTTTATTTGCCTCTGTGCTCGTGTTTATCCTTCCTGCCTTGAACCTGGTCAGAGTTTCATCACTGAGGAAGATGATGCACGGAGTGAGTCTAGTACTGAATGGGACTTAGATGGGTTCAGTGAACTGGACTCTGAGTCAGGAAGTTCAAGTTCTTTTTCTGATGATGAAGTCTGGGTACAGGTAGCCCCTCAGCGAAATGCACAGGACCAGCAGGGTTCTTTGTAAATATTTTGAAATACTAAGATGTTTCTATTGCTATGAATATATCTTTAAAAGATGTCCTTTCTTTTTCTGGGGAAAAAAGAAAACTTGGATTAGGATTGCATATTTGGTTTAGAAAGGGTAATGTTTGAATTGCTAATGTAATGTTAAAAATGTAAACAGTCCGTGAAATAATAACGTTGACTTTTGATATACCTATTCTTAGTTTTAGCTTATGTTGCTGACTTCTTTCATTCTATTTTCTTCTGAAAAAAGTAAGAAGACATCAACAAGCATGCAATCAGAAAAGACCTCATAGGAGAGGAGAGACATCTTATGTTTTGGCAATAAAACTATAAACATTTTCCTAGGATACACAAAAAGAAAACCAATTTAATAAACATATAGCATTTATAATATTCAACTAAAAAATTTAGTAGAAAGATAAAAATCTGAACAAAGACTATAGTTTTATAACTTCTTAGATTCAATATCGCAGACATAAAAGCACCAAAATTCACCTTTTTAACTTAATTTTATCTCTTGGATTTGCTTTGTGGAAAGTTCAGCATACTGTGTACTTACTTAAGTGATAAAAAGAAAGATAATTCTGTATTTTCATAAAATTTTGATTTCAGTATTTCAGAAGCAGGGTTTGAAGAGTCACATGGGTTAATGGACTCTTGATGAGTGATTTTTATGACTCTCTTTTTGTTAACAGATAACAAGAAATCTCATCAACAGAAGCATTTTCAAGTATGTGAAATGAGCACATCAAAAAAGTGAGCAGTGTCCTTTGATATTCTTTCAATTAGACATTGATTCACTATTCAGACCAAGTCAGACAATTTAATTCAAACAATGATTTTATTTATTCATTTACAAATCAGCAGAATTTTATTTTAAAAAGAAAAACCAAAACCACCCAAAGAAATTATTCTTATTTATTGACCTCAAGGTCCTTTCTGACTGAGAATTTTATTAACAAGTTTAAAATTTGTAAAGAAAGAAATGGAAGATTAAAATAGGGTGCAAGTCAAATTGTAATTCCTCTTCATCTTGTCATTATCTGAAGGCTTTTGTGGTGAAAGTAACAGAAACATAATTTACTGTATTGTAGAACTGAATTCTGGAAATTAAGAAAAACCAAAACCACCCAAAGAAATTATTTTATTTATTGACCTCAAGGTCCTTTCTGACTGAGAATTTTATTAACAAGTTTAAAATTTGTAAAGAAAGAAATGGAAGATTAAAATAGGGTGCAAGTCAAATTGTAATTCCTCTTCATCTTGTCATTATCTGAAGGCTTTTGTGGTGAAAGTAACAGAAACATAATTTACTGTATTGTAGAACTGAATTCTGGAAATACATGAAGGTACGGTGCATATAATTCTAGGTAGAAAATAGATATTATGGTTTTAGTCTTGGTTGTAAAACAGCTAACTATATGACTTTGGAATGCTATTTCATTTAGTTATTAAATTTCATAATCTATAAAATGAAGTAGTTACTAGATATATTATTTGCAAACAATTTTTGCACATGAAATTCTCTGGCAGCCATGAAGATGCACCACTCAGATCTTTCTTCAAAAGAACTTTCTTCAGTGTAATTAGCTGACAAGTCTCAACTGCTGTGTCTTTAAAATCTGGTGCACTGCTTATGTCAAGGCCACTTTCTTCCTGGGCTTCCAATGACTGAGAAGGAAATGACTTAAGAACTGTGTCATTTGTGCCTTTATGAAGGTAATTTCTTCTGTCATGAAGTCTTTACTCAGAGTCTCTCCATCAGGCTGGTGGGAGTTTCTCAGAGTTGTACTGTAGTTTGAGGCTGTTAACCACTCAATCCTATCACCTTCCTTCTCTTTCTTCACAGGTATCAAGTCAACATCGTGGTCTGGTGGTCTGGAGCTCTCCCATGTGGCAGCTGTGAGAATGAACTTCACACACTTCCAACTGCAGGGAGAATAATGGACCAAGGGCTCCATCTGCTGTGCTCTGACATCCATTGTCAAGTTTGCACTGAGACTACACTTTCTGTGGGATGTTTCCTGCCAATGACTGACAGATGTTAAGGCATGTCCATTCCTGGAAGCCGCAGGATGTCTCTGAAGGCCAACTTGAGCTTGCAGACTCCATGAATACCTTGTCAACCTTCTCTTAATGATTGCACATCTGTCTGAGATGCCTCCATCAACTTTCCTCTCACTTTCACTTGCTGTGTGCTGTGCTGTCACTTCAGTTGTGTCCAGCTCTTTGTTACCCTGTGGGCTATAGCCCACCAGGCTCCTCTGCCCACGGGATTCTCCAGGCCAGAATACTGGAGTAGGTAGCCTTTCCCTCCTTCAGGGGACCTTCCCAACCTAAGGATTGAACCTGCACCTCCTGCATCTCTTGAATTGGCAGGCAAGTTCTTTACCACTAGTGCTATTTGGGAAGCCCCTCCTTCCCTTAAGATAGAACTTTCTTTATGGCCTGAAGGCTCTTCCAGCCTTCTCTAGATACTTGCCTGTTTTCTTCCAGGCCACAATTTCCACCATAAAATCCTGATATTTTTAATTCAATCTTGACATCTTTTTCTATGAGGATTCAGAGACCTCATGCCATTTATTCCTGCTTCTTCCACATTTATCTTTTACAGGTGTTTTGCCCAACCAGTATTTTACACTCTTAGTTCCATGCTGGTATATACTTTCTAGAGATTCAAAACTGACAAACCTTCTTTCTTTGAATGCAATTCAACAGGAAAACTCAGTATCGGAAGTCATAAAATGGTTCTTTTCTTCTGAGGCAAAAGTTGGGGTCCAGAGAGTTCCTTATGCCCTGTCACTTTCACCCCTTCTTTGCCTGCAATGGAAATCCCTGAAACATCTTTGAGACAAGTTTTAGGATGTGGGAAGACAGTTTAGAAACTCCTGAATTGGAGTATATATATAAAGCCTTGCTAGTGCTCCTCCAAATTTGAAATTTTACCATCAAAGCCAGACCATGGTATGGTGTCCCCTGGCAGCAACCACAAAAATTGGGGCACCAGACAAGAGTATAAACACCTTTCTAGGAGACACTAGCAAGCTGGAGTGAGACTGGAGAGCACAAAAATGGTGTCCATCAGCCTTGTTTCTGGAAAGCCATTCTGTAGGCCCCTATGTGTATGTCAAACCAGAACCCTGCCCCTCAGGCCAAAGCCTAGATAAGCAAATAGGCTTTTTTTTTTTTTTTTTCACAGAAAGACTGGGCTGTGTTTCAGTTGGCCACCTATACAGTGTCCTGAAGGTGGTAGGCAGCCTGCTAAAAGCAAATGTCTCATTATTATAGTTCCCTGGGACTCAGGAACACAAACTCACTGGTCACGAAGGCCAGGCCAGTGAGGAGTGTCCCCTGGGCAGCAGCTGCAGAACTTAGGGACCAGACATATATAAAACCTCCCTTCTAGGAAATACAAGACCTCTGGAGCATGGCACAGGGAGAGTGGGAGGATGGTGCTTACAGGAAGGTGTCCAAGAGAGGAAGAAAAGCCAAACCTAAAAACAAACAAAAACTTAGAGATGCCCATGACTGAGTGGGAGTAGAGGAAGATGTGTCCTAGGGGAAAAAAGAAAAAAAAAGTATCTGCAAGTGGTGTGGAGGTGAAGGAAAAAAGAAAAAGAGAAATGGGACTGGATTTATTTTATTTGGTTGCACAAGGTCTTTGAGGCTCATGAGATCTGGACCTTCTTTGCCCCACGCAGGATCTTTCCTTTCTTTCTCAGTTGCCATGTGTGGGACCTAGTTCCCTGACCAGGGATCAAACAGGGCTCCCTGCTTTGGGAGTTCTGAGTTTTGGCCACTGGACTACCAGGGAAGTCCCAGACCTGGAATTTATTAAATAAATTAATCAAATATTTTATAAATTTAAGACACCTGTGGGGAGAAGAGAAAAAAAAGAGAGAGAGAGAGAAAGATGGCACCCCAGAGCTAAAGCAGGTAAAGGAGATGCCAAAGATGGTGCCCCTGGTGTCCTCTCTGGTGGGCATCCAGAAGCTCTTGGAAGTACGTGTTAAGTTGGACACCTGCCCCTCAGGCTGCTTATATATAAGTGAGCCTCTTTTCTCTTGATGTCAGGTTGCATGAGCAGCTACAATTGTGCTGGACAGAAGGCGGGTGAATCTGAGCCTGTGGGCAGTTTGTGAGTCCCTTCTCAGCCTGTTACTGCCTGGGGGATGTCTTGGACACAAACTCCATCGATTTTCAAAGCTAGATGTTTGGGGCGGAGGTTGTCTCTCAGGTGCTGATCTTAAAAGTGAAGGTGCCCAGTGTGTGGTTCAAATCCTTTGCTCCTTAGGGAGAAAATTCCCTGTTTGAGTACTGTGTTGAGTCGTCATATACTTCAGGAATGGGGATTTTGGGGAGACTGTTTCCCAGCCTCTCCTACATGCTTGAATATAATGTTTCTTGTTTGTCCAATTTGAACTTATCATGCTTCCAGCCTTTGGGTTTTATTTTAGAGAAATTAAACCAGACCCACCTTTTGTCACTAGAGAATTTTCATTTAATTTAATCTCATATTTTTTTTGTTAGACTGGTCTCTAATTCTCTGTGGTTTATCAGACAGATATGTTAAAAATTCTACACATGGTATAGCAGGAAAAGAGAAAAAAAAGTTTATGAATTTAGTGTAAAAATCATTCATTTGGAGTCAGCTGTGGGCAAATACTTTTTGAAACTTTCAGGGAACTGAACAGAGATCATTTCACCTTATGACTTAGTGTCTTTTTGTTCATACTTCCTGAGAAGCATTATGTTCAATATCTGAAGTGATTCTCACTGGTTGATGGGAACCTGAGGCTTACCTTAGGCTATTAAGAGGACATTGATATTAATTCCTATTAAAAGGAAAATGATAGTATTTTATTTGTTCGTCTGTTGCTGTGATGTACAACGGCATGTATATATGTCTGGGCATGTGTAGTTGAGACTGAACGGAGGCCAGAACAGAAAGGAAGAAAGAAAAGACATAAATTAGGTGAAAAAGACAGTGTAGTGTAGAAATCATCCAGCAAATAGATTTGGGTAGAACATACAATATGCAGTTCCTAACGAGAACTGTCCTGTTTATATAATCCATGAGATCTAATAAAAAAAGATGGCAACATAATATAGCCTGAGACTAAGGAACTTTCAGATCCTTTGAATAATAAGGATCAAATTCGAAGTTATATTGATGTCAGTGATCCCTGCAGCTTTTGATTAGTTTCCTTTCTAGTTTGATCTGGGTTGCAAATTGCTCAGACCCATTCACTATTGTAAGCATTAAAAGGGCTTCTTGTTCACATTATTCCAATATGTCATCACTTTGGGAGGTTCATTAGAAAGATAAATATGGTTTATACCTGTGAGTTATAGTCAACTCAGCAGGCATTTAAAACATTAAAGGTATGTGTTCCTCTTCAAAAGAAAAGCTGTGCAAGCAGTAACTTTTTATGTCTAGAGTAAGTAGGAATTTATTATGCCTTTGTGGTAGTCGATTAATCACCTGGAGTTTTACATATGATCCTGACTAAGGTAGAAAGGTTTATTCAAAAATATTCATTCTTTTTTCTAATTATTTCAGCCTTGTATAGTTAAAATGCTATTACTTTCTTAAGTTAGCTTTAATTTTGGATAATTGAGGAGAATGTTTCTATTTCGTTTCCAACATAGACACTATCCTCCCCGCTCAATGAAGCCTTTTCTGACTGCAATCTGTCTTCTCTGATCAGAGTTTAACCTGCTTTCTCTACTATTAATTTGTCACTTTCTATCTTGCACGTAATTTTCTCAGCCTCTGCATGTATTACTTCCATATCTTTTTGTATTCACCAGTTCCTCAAGAGTCTTTCATTCATTAACTCTTGGTAAAGTTCTGCACATGAATTTCCTCAGCACATCACATGATTTTTTTTTCCTCTGTAAATATCCTGCTTTGTATTTTAACTTGTGACATATTCTGATAATGCAAATACAATATTCAATACAACTGAAAATTTCCCACATCTTTCATGATCTTACAAGTCAAATACCACAAACATTAGAGATGAAGGTCATTTATTTGCATATTTATATGTAATTTATCCAAATAAGGACATTACATGTACATCAAAAATTATTCATCATCTAGATGAAAAACCTGCCTGGAAGCCTACTTGGCATTCAGTCCTCCAGGTGTATAATATCACTGATCCAATTATTCAAATTCTTCAACTAAATGACTAAAAGAATGTATTCAGAATGCCCAGAAATATGGATTCCAGAAGATCCCAATTTTTACACATTAAAAATCATTTCTAGTGATTTTTTATTGCTCTACTGCTTGTGCTTCTAATCAGTATTTATTGAACATATACTATAGTAATTTTAAAAGTACATGGCATACCACAGTGAAAATAAAAGGTCCTTAGAGTTTGCATTCCTATGGGTGTATGCTTGTCTATTGGAGCACAAGTCAGTAGTGAATATGTTAGATATCGAATTGTTACAAGCAAGAAAAGAAAAATAAGTAAGGGGGTAGAGAGTATCAGATACAGGCACTAATTCACACACGTGTGCAGAAAGGACTCTATGAGGAGGTCACATTGAAGAGAGTGAAGTGAAGTAAGCTATTTGCTATTCAAGAGAACAAAGTTCTAGGAGCTATAAACAGCAAGTGTAAAAACCTTGAGCAGAGACCCTGCTTGGGATGATTAAGGAATCATAGGTGACCTGATACAGTTAACAATAAATTATATTCTGAGTATGATGATAAGCCTTTGGTATTATAAACAGACTCAACAGAGTCTGTTTGATACATAATCTTATGAAATGCTTATAATGTTTAAAGCAGCCTTTCAGAATTACTGCACTGATAAAACATCTTTTACACCTTGACAGTCAACTCAGTAAGTATTTAAAACATTAAATATATGTGCTTTTTTCTAAAGTAACATATGTGTATTATCATATCTAAGACCAAGAAAGTTAGGGATTAATTAAAAACTGCAAAGATTGTTGATTTGCTATTTTTTTGTCACTGTCTTCTTTAAGTGAAGGTTACACTGGAGCTGAGGACTGTGGAATTTCAAAATACTTTGGTAACCTCCAGGTCACCAAGAGGGTGGTGCTAGGAGTGACTGCTGAGCGACGCTAAGTGAGTTAAGAGTTCATTTTGAATCGTTTACTTGGCATAAGTCAGCTGTATGACCACAGGCAATATTTTGTCTCCTGTATGCAACCAAAAACTCTGAAAACCATGCGCTATCTACAGATAAGAGACATTACTGCCACATGAAACTTGCACTACCAAATAATATGAACAAAAATATTAGAGGAATTCATTTGGCTCTGTTGGACCAGTTGTTCCCTCCTCCAGCAGAAGTCATGAGGCAGAGTTCTGGTCCTGTGCATTTTGGTCTTTTCCAACTGATGTGGGAGAAAATTTTCATCAAGGCAGCCACTGCAAAAACCTCTTCTTTAGTTACAATGACAAAGACTGAGGCACATAGCAAAAGACATGATAAGAATAAAGAGATGAAAATCTTGTAACTCTGGCCACAAATAAGAGATTCTCGGGACACAAGATTGGAGCCAAAGTAACCATAGTAGCTATATGCATTCATTTATCTATCCAAAATGTATTTCAGTTCCGTTAGGTTCAGTCTCTCAGTTGTGTCTGACTCTGTGACCCCATGAACCACAGCACGCCAGGCTTATTAAGTGGCTAATATATTAGGCACCTGAAGATACTGTAGGTGCAGTGATCACCAAGACAGAGCACCTACATTCTATAGTGCTTTTCATCCCCACTTCCCTCATTCAAACTGCCGTCAAGACAGTCAGCTCAGAGGAAAAACTGTCTTTATGAAAGGGTTAGTAGCTCTTGTTTTGGAAGGAGAGATACAAATTCTGAGAAACAGAGAAGGCCAGCTGGTGTGTTTCTTCAAAATCAAAACATTAGGAAATCATGTTAGCTCAGTAGTTGCTCATTTTCAGGTGTATGTTTGAATCACCTGTGAAACTGAAAAAAATCTCAGTGCTGAACTCCAAGTTAGTGAAATCAGCATGCCTGGGATGGGTGGGGCACAAGCATTGATAATTTTAAGGGCAATCCAGGTGATCTGAATGTGCACCCAAGACTGAAAACCACTGCAGTAGCTTCAGATCTGTCTTGCATTGTCCTAGATATTTTCCTGGGCAGGTATATACTCCAGAACATGTGTCTACATGTATATATGTATGCACCACAGAGGTATATATGTATGTGTTGCTGCTGCGCTGCATCGCTTCAGTCACATCTGACTCTGTGCGACTCCATAGCCGGCAGCCCACCAGGCTCCCCCGTCCCTGGGATTCTCCAGGCAAGAACACTGGAGTGGGTTGCCATTTCCTTCTCCAATGCGTGAAAGTGAAAAGTGAAGGTGAAGTTGCTCAGTCATGTCCGACTCTTCGCCACCCGATGGACTGCAGCCTTCCAGATTCCTCTATCCATGGGATTTCCAGGCAACAGTACTGGAGTGGGGTGCCATTTCCTTCTCCAACATGTATGTGTATCTGTTTGTAAATAATGCAGTTATTTGAAAGCAACAGGGATTATCTGGAAATATATTTTGTAGAATTTTCCTTTACTAAATACATCCAAGCTCTTCTGTAAGATGTGGTAATTTGGTATAATTAACATCATACTTGAAATTACTTCAGAGAAGAATCTACCTGAAGCTACATAAACTTTACAGTAATAAAAAAAAATGCCAGCATTAGTTTATAATTGCGTGTGCACTCAGTGGTTCAGTTCAGTTCAGTTCAGTTGCTCAGTCGTGTCCGACTCTTTCTGACCCTATGAATCGCAGCACACGAGGCCTCCCTACATTCACCATCTCCTGGAGTTCACTCAGACTCATGTCCATCGAGTCCGTGATGCCATCCAGCCATCTCATCCTTGGTCGTCCCCTTCTCCTTCTGCCCCCAATCCCTCCCAGCATCAGAGTCTTTTCCAGTGAGTCAACTCTTCCCATGAGGTGGCCAAAGTACTGGAGTTTCAGCTTTAGCATCATTCCTTCCAAAGAAATTCCAGGGTTGATCTCCTTCAGAATGGACTGGTTGGATCTCTTTGCAGTCCAAGGGACTCTCAAGAGTCTTGTCCAACACCACAGTTCAAAAGCATCAATTCTTCAGCGCTCAGCCTTCTTCACAGTCCAACTCTCAGATTCATACATGACCACAGGAAAAACTTAGTCGGCAAAGTAATGTCTCTGCTTTTGAATATACTATCTAGGTTGGTCGTAACTTTTCTTTCAAGAAGTAAGCATCTTTTAATTTCATGGCTGCAGTCACCATCTACAGTGATTTTGGAGCCCCCCAAAATGAAGTCTGACACTGTTTCCACTGTTTCCCCATCTATTTCCCATGAAATGATGGGACCGGATGCCATGATCTTCGTTTTCTGAATGTTGAGCTTTATGCCAGCTTTTTCACTCTCCTCTTTCACTTTCATCAAGAGGCTTTTTAGTTCCTCTTCACTTTCTGCTATAAGGGTGGTGTCATCTGCATTTCTGAGGTTATTGATATTTCTCCCGGCAATCTTGATTCCACCTTGTGTTTCTTCCAGTCCAGCGTTTTTCATGATGTACTGTCTGCATGTAAGTTAAATAAGCAGGGTGACAGTATACAGCCTTGATGTACTCCTTTTCCTATTTGGAACCAGTCTGTTGTTCCATGTTCAGTTCTAACTGTTGCTTCCTGACCTGCATACAGATTTCTCAAGAGGCAGGTCAGATGGTCTGGTATTCCTATCTCTTTCAGAATTTTCCACAGTTTTTTATGATCCAAAGTCAAAGGCTTTGGCATAGTCAATAAAGCAGAAATAGCTGTTTTCTTGGAACTCTCTTGTTTTTTCAGTGATCCAACGGATGTTGGCAATTTGATCTCTTGTTCCTCTGCCTTTCCTAAAACCAGCTTGAATATCAGGAAGTTCATGGTTCATGTATTGCTGAAGCCTGTCTCGGAGAATTTGGGCCATTACTTTACTAGCATGTGAGATGAGTGCAATTGTGTGGTAGTTTGAGCATTATTTTGCCTTGCCTTTCTTTGGAATTCAATTGTGTCCAACTATTTGTGACCCCATGGACTGTAACCCACCAGGCTCCTCTGTTCATAGGATTTTCCAGGCAAGAATACTGGAATGTGTTGTCATTTCCTTCTGTAGGAGATCTTCGTGACCCAGGGATTGAGCCCTTCTTTATTGCATCTCCTTCATTGGGAGGCAGATTTGTTACTACTGTGTCACCTGAGAAGGCCTAGTTTCTGACTAGAAGTTATTATCTCTGCATTAAATCCATGATCAGATGATTTATTCTCCTACTAAAAAAATAGCATCACTTCTCAAAAGTCAGACTTACTCTTCAAATAACATGAAATTGTTTTTGTTATTATAACTTTCCCATTCAATTATTAGATATTGATGTTACCATTTCTTATCAAGCAAACATTATTTGCTATAGTACTTATCTACTGAAAGCCTCATTCTTGCCTGTGATTAATAGATGTGTAAAAATACTGTACACAAGTATTACTAACACCATCCATTAACCAGCACTGCTATGTTTCTATTTGTCTCTTTTTCTAGAGTATAAGGGCTTCCCTGGTGGCTCAGATAATAAAGAATCTGCCTGCATTGTGGGAGACCTGGGTTCGATCCCTAGATTGGGAAGATCCCCTGGAGAAGGAAATTGCAACCCACTCTGTATTCTTGCCTGAAGAATCCCCATGGACAGAGGAGCCTGGCGGGCTATAGTCCATGGGATTACAAAGAATCAGACATGATTGAGCAACTAAGCACTTTAGGGTTTAGAGAGAAGTCTCAAAAATAGTTTGCATGTTTCTCTGTCTTCTGCCAAAGTGCTGGCATGATGACCCCCTTTAGTCTCTCCCAGCTCTCACAGTAATGGCTACAAGCCCAGCCAAACATCAGGAAGCAGCTTCTTCAGGAGCTTGAAAGAAATCAGGTCTCATTAAACCATAAGGGAATGGGCCACACAGCTCACTTATATCCTCTGCCCTTGGAAAAATGTAGATTCCTTGGTGTAGAGTAGAGAAGCAAATCAAAACTAAATAACCTCTGTGTAAATAAACCATGTGACACCAATAATTAGGAAGCTTGAGTGTAAGAACATAGCCTGACAAATGAAAAGACCAAGATTTACTCCCAGATCAGCTGACATGCATCTTTAAACTCTTTGATGATACAAACAAAACATTTAAGCAGTTTGATCCTAAGTCTTCTCTTCATCCTTCCATCAGGATTCCAGCTGTGATTTGTCAGATTTTATGATGTTATTATCAGATCTGGACTTATGGTGCTAATTATTCCCCTAAAAGATGCCAGGATTTAATCATGCAGAACCAATATTTTACTTCTATTAAAAGGATTTTTAGAAATTTGTTTCATCATACTGTCTCTATAACTTACTATTTTTTAATTTATTGTATTAGGAAATGCAGCTAACTGTGTTGGTACTATTTTGGGATTCATGACAAACATGTATTTAAATGGGGTGGCATGTATAAGCATGAATAGACCATACGTGGGTTGTTGCTGAAAAAAGTCTGTTGCTTTTTGCTTCTTTCTGTCTTCCTTTTTTTGCATTTGTAGGGTAAAAACCTACAAAGAACCTCCAGCCAGCTTGATTTTGTTGCTGCTACTACTGCCAGATATAGCAGAGTCGACATGTTGCTCTGAGTTATGTCCTAGCAACTTTTGTTCATATTGTAACTTAGCTTCACCACATTAGTTCAGTCAAGCAGTTCTGCGGCTATCTTGATGTGTTCCATATTTACACAGCTGTAAATATTCTATAAAAAATTGTGTACAATAGTTATTGCTTCTGGGGTTATGACATAGGTTCATTCTAGACTTTTTTTTATTGGTAAACAGTTCCCAAAACTTAATTATGCATGGTTATCTTAATAAAACAATTTATAAACCAAATATGTTTAAGGCACATGAACCAAATCAAAACAAAAAATGATGTCAAGCTTTTCCTGAAATTTCCATCAATAGGTTAACAAAGTTGGGTATTTACTAGGCAATGTAGACTAGTGTGTCTGAATCATAATGTGTCCATAAAATACCTGGGGATATTACTAAAATGCAGATTCGGACTCAGAAGGTTTAGAGTGGGGACAGAGATGCTGAGCATGTTTCAGGGCTCCTCAGTGAAACTCATGCTGCTTGTCTAAGAACACACTTTGAATAGTATGGAACTAGGGAACTGACTTCATACCTAGATTTTTAGGGTCTGTATGTCACTTTGTAAATCAGAATTTCCACAGAAATCTGATTCTTCCTTAATTCCTCTATTAATTCTGAGGAGTCCCTATGTTATAAACTGCAAACCATGAGACCCAATGTAAAGAACTCAATGGGAAAAGTCAGCATGTAATTCCTAATTAATTTCTCTAATATCTAATTTCCTCTTAAACCTTGAAGGAAGCTCATCAGATTAAGCACTCCTAAGAATTAGGCTTTTAAAATCAAAGGCTGCTTGGGAATGCAGTGCTCAGTTGGGAAACACCTTAATTTCTAAACTGTACCCCAGACCCAAGGTAGAAAACTGCTCAGAACAAGGCTCTGGAAGCACAGGGATACTGTGATGCCACAAGACTGTCTGAAAACACTCTTCCTCACCCCCTGTCCATTTTTCTTCTCACAGCAGTTCAGAGCAGACTTGGCACTGAGGCTGAATTCCCAGGGCAACTAACTCTACCTTGTACCATGTCTCTTAATGTAAGATATTAATCTATGTTCAAAGTACTATCTGAATTCGAAAAATCTTACAGTTTAGTTTCAATATTATGCCATATCATTTTACTCAAAAGCAGTGTGAAGACACTGTAAATAAAGACAGTATCCTATGACCCAAATAAATAGTTTTCTAGGTATTATTTTATTACTTAATATGTAAATATATCTTAAAATAAAATTTTGATAGTATCTTAAGTAATTATTTCTAAATTTTAAATCTGACAATAGTATTTAGTTCAGTTCAGTCACTCAGTTGTGTCCAACTCTTTGTAACCCCATGGACTGCAGCATGCCAGGCCTTCCTGTCCCTTGCCAACTCCCTGAGTTTACTCAAACTCATGTCCATAGATTTGATGATGCCAACCAACCATCTCATCCTCTGTTGTCCCCTTCTCCTCCTCCCTTCAATCTTTCCCAACATCAGGATCTTTTCAAATGAGTCAGCTCTTTGCATCAGGTGGCCAAAGTACTGGAGTTTCAGCTTCATCATCAGTCCTAACAATGAACACCCAGGACTGATCTCCTTTAGAACGGACTGATTGGATCTCCTTGCAGTCCAAGGGACTCTCAAGAGTCTTCTCCAACACCACAGTTCAAAAGTGTCAGTTCTTTGGTGCTCAGCTTTCTTTATAGTCCAACTCTCACATCCATACATGACCACTGGTAAAACCATAACTTTGGCTAGACAGACCTTTGTTGGCAAAGCAATATCTCTGCTTTTTAATATGCTATCTAGGTTGGTCATAACTTTTCTTCCAAGGATCAAGCATAAGTAGTATTATGGTTATATTTTTAATAGAGTCCTTTCCTTTTATTCTAGAAATACATACTGAAATATAAATGGAATGATATCTGGAACTTATCTAAAAATATGAGAAATTGAGCAGTAGGAATAGAAATGAAACAAGACTGGCCATGAATTAAGAATTATTGAAGATGAATAAAGGACATGTGAGGTGTCATTATATTCTTCAATCTACCTTTGTACATGTTTAAATTTTTCTTCAATAAAATATATTAAAAAAACACTTAGATCACACTATACCTATACAGCCAGAGAAATCCCTCTGAAGGAAGATCCAGTCATATTTATTCCTTTCTCATAGACTTCTGTAGTTCCATTTCTCTCAAACTTTAAACAAGTTAATTAAGCTCATATGCCCTGTAGATTCTTGCCCTTGTTCAGGTCTTCAACTTTGTGTTATACCATGTCTCCCTTCATTCTCTGAGCTTTTATAAGTTGAATTATTTGCACATTCTGTGACATGTTTTATGACTCTGAAGCCATTTTAGTTTTTGTCTCTTACACCTTTTTTTAAACTCTAATCCTAGGTTTTTTTTATATATATTTTTTAAATTTATGGTTTCCCTTTGATTACTTTTTTCTTTTGTAACTTGGTGACTGTATTTGGTTGACACATTTTTTATCTTTTCTCACATAACTTTTATCTCCCCTCTTCTACTCTTGTTTTCTTCCAAAACTTTTTGATATTATTACAATCACCAATTAGGCATAAAGCAGTTGAATTTTGCTTTCAGTATTATTAATGGTAGTGTTAATTCTGCTATTACTGTTTAATAATAGCATTACTGGTACTGCATGTAGTCATTAATGCATGACTGCATTTTTTTTCTTATGTCAATCATCCCTTTGTTCAGCTTATTGTGATATTTGCTATTGAGCCTATGTTTTTGTTTTTGTTTTTAAATTTTACTGACAGTGAAAATGAGATTTTAAAATTTTTGTTTTAGCTACTACATTATCTTTACCTGTTCCTCTTAAATGTGCATTTTTAGGGCAATGTTTTTCTCATCTTAATTTGCATAATCTTTTCATTGATTTTGACTTGGATTGGGTTTCTGCAAATGGAGTCTGAGATGAGACTTTTCATTAGGTTTCATTGAAGCGTACTCTTAGGAATACCACTTCTGAGATGTGAAGAAAGTAGAATTGGGCAGAGGGAGAAAATGTTACAGTGTAGTTACAAAAGTGACTTCAGCTGTGCCACAGTTTACCTTGAGAGTAGTCCGGTGTGGAGGCAAGGGTGCCAGGTCCTGTATACCCAACCCTGCACTAGTAAGAAGGAGCTCGGGGAGTGGATGCAGCTTTGAGACCTCAGCAGCTGAAGATCTATCAGCTGGGAGACTGTTTTACACCTTAAGGATAGTGCATCCAAATATCACTACTGTCCACTCGGATCCAGTTGCTTCTTTCTGTAATTTCAGCCTTCCTGGGACAACTTTCTGAGGATTCTGGTTTGTCTCATTTTCTGGGGAAACTTAAAAGCTGAAGATTAGTAGAATGGATGACAATCTTTATTGCTGCAACCGACCTAAAACCTCATCATCCCCTACCTTTAGATTCCTCATTCTTGTGGACAGCACGGGTACTGCTCTCAGAGACATACCTGGTAAGTGAACCAGACCTAACCCCCCCAGTCACCATGTCTTTATGGGGCCATGGCTACTGTACTGTATATTTTTTCATTTGTCACCATATGTCAGTTCAGTTCAGTTCAGTCACTCAGTTATGTCCAACTCTTTGTGACCCCATGAATTGCAGCACGCCAGGCCTCCATGTCCATCACCATCTCCTGGAGTTCACTCAGACTCACATCCATTGAGTCAGTGATGCCATCCAGCCATCTCATCCTTGGTCATCCCCTTCTCCTCCTGCCCTCAACCCCTC
>SJYC01138701.1:0-26723 GCA_006408675.1 Madoqua kirkii
AATGCTCAAACTACTGCACAATTGCACTCATCTCACATCCTAGTAAAGTAATGCTCAAAATTCTCCAAGCCAGGATTCAGCAATACGTGAACCGTAAACTCCCTGATGTTCAAGCTGGTTTTAGAAAAGGCAGAGGAACCAGAGGTCAAATTGCCAACATCCACTGGATCATGGAAAAAGCAAGAGAGTTCCAGAAAAACATCTATTTCTGCTTTATTGACTCTGACAAAGCCGTTGACTGTGTGGATCACAATACACTGTGGAAAATTCTGAAAGAGATGGGAATACCAGACCACCTGACCTGCCTCTTGAGAAATCTGTATGCAGGCCAGGAAGCAACAGTTAGAACTGGACATGGAACAACAGACTGGTTTCAAATAAGAAAAGGAGTACATCAAGGCTGTATATTGTCACCCTGCTTATTTAACTTCTATGCAGAGTACATCATGAGAAACGCTGGACTGGAAGAAACACAAGCTGGAATCAAGATTGCCAGGAGAAATATCAATAACCTCAGATATGCAGATGACATCACCCTTATGGCAGAAAGTGAAGAGGAACTAAAAAGCCCCTTGATGAAAGTGAAAGAGGAGAGTGAAAAAGTTGGCTTGAAGCTCAACATTCAGAAAATGAAGATCATGGCATCCGGTCCCATCACTTCATGGGAAATAGATGGGAAACAGTGGAAACAGTGTCAAACTTTATTTTGGGGGGTTCCAAAAATCACTGCAGATGGTGACTGCAGCCATGAAATTAAAAAACGCTTACTCTTTGGAAGAAAAGTTATGACCAACCTAGATAGCATATTCAAAAGCAGAGACATTACTTTGCCGACTAAGGTCTGTCTAGTCAAGGCTATGGTTTTTCCAGTGGTCATGTATGGATGTGAGAGTTGGACTGTGAAGAAAGCTGAGTGCCGAAGAATTGATGCTTTTGAACTGTGGTGTTGGAGAAGATTCTTGAGAGTCCTTTGGACTGCAAGGAGATCTAGCCAGTCCATCCTAAAGGAGATCAACCCTAGGTGTTCTTTGGAAGGAATGATGCTAAAGCTGAAACTCCAGTACTTCGGCCACCTCATGCAAAGAGTTGACTCTGGAAAAGACTCTGATGTTGGGAGGGATTGGGGGCAGGAGGAGAAGGGGATGACAGAGGATGAGATGACTGGATGGCATCACTGACTGGATGGACGTGAGTCTGAGTGAATTCTGGGAGTTGGTGATGGACAGGGAGGCCTGGCATGCTGCAGTTCATGGGGTCGCAAAGAGTCAGACACGACTGAGTGATTGAACTGAACTGAACTGATCATGTACCAGAAAGTCTCAGGACATCATCCCCTGGCATTTGGCACACAGCAGATCCTCCAGAACCACAGTATAAACGAATTAGTGAGTAAATGGGTAGATGCCATGAAATGGATATTATCACACTCATTTTACAGAGCAGAAAACTTAGGTCAACATACTGAAATGTGTTAGTCGCCAAGTCGTGTCTGACTCTTCGTGACCCCATGGACTGTAGCCCACCAGGCTCCTCTGTCCACGAAATGCTCCAGGCAAGAATACTGGAGTGGGTAGCCATTCCCTTCTTCAAAAAACTTAGATCTATACTGTTGCTCAGAGTCATGGGAATACATTGAGTAGAGCTCAGTTTGAACTTTCAACTGTCTGATTTCAAGTCCAGGACCCTTTTCACATGACATCATGCCTTTAAATAGTCTGCATATGGGTGCAAGCACAGTTAGCAGTATTCCTCCAGTTGGCATGCTATGACATGATTCTTCAAGAGAACACAGAGACCAGAACGCATTTCTGGGCAGTAAGAGATGAGAAGACTGGACATTTTTGTGGTTTGGGAGGTTGACCCGGGGGTAACAACCTAGTTACCTGTCAGGGTCCTCAGTGCACACCGTGGCCTTTGGCTAGTGCCCTTCTGAGTCCAGGCAGGTGAGCGGGGAGCCTGGCTTCCCCAGGGAGGCTGACGGCAACCTCCCGCTGGAGTGGGAGGAAGAGGTGCGCTTCCCTGAAAACTGCTGCTGCTTTCTTATTACACAGAACCCCACTGGCTCCCACAAATCAATGCAAATTCTTACTGTTTGCTTTTTATTATTCACAAACACTCAGTTTTGCTTCCCCAACCACATCCTCCTCCTTCCCTCAGTGAACTCCTTGACAGCAGATGAATACACAGATTTCTGCATTTTGTGACTTTTGCTCTATTTACCTTCTTTAAGTATCTTTTCAACTGGGAAAACTGGTGACTAAAAACGACATTGTAAGATGTGAACTTGAAACCACTGAGAATTTGAAAGTCAAAGAGAGAAGCCAGAAAAACTTCCAATCACAGATCACACAACAGCCATGTTGTCCCTTGGGCTTCTCACAACAACACAAGCCTCGGGGGTGGGGGGTGCCGGTGGCAGGGAGCAGCTGAATCAACAGAAGCAGCGGAAGTCAAGGTTCCAAGCAGCAGGAGGAAGATGCACTTAGATGCTTGAGTATCATAGACTGGGTATCGCAGGTGATCACAGAAGCTAAAAATGGACTTAAGCAACACAAAAATCATGTACAAAGTGTTTATCACCTTACGAAGCCATCGCTTTTTCAAAAAGACCTTTAAAATAATGTGCACCTTGAAAGACATTTAAAAGGATTTTTCTTAAAAAAGAAGAAGAATGATCATAAATGATTCAGAACAGAGGCTGGCAAACTATGTCCTGCTGCCTCTTTTTGTAAACAGTTTCATTGAAAAAAAATTTACTAGCTCTCCCTTTATAGAAATGCTTGTCAACCCCTGATTGAGATGTTTCACTGAGATTTTCTTCCATATATTTATAATGTCGACATTTATGAAGATGTTAAGTGGTAAGTGGCTAGTGGCAAAATCATCTGGTACAAGGGATTGGTGTTCACTGTCTGAGGAGAGCAAAATGATTGATTTCTTTCAGTGTGCATACTTACACACAAATGCACCCAAGTCAATAATGGACAAAATTGCTGAGAGCTCTGGTGTGAGTCAAGTTCACAGTAAACCCAAGGTCCTAGAAGTGACAGGGAGGCCTGGCATGCTGTGATTCATGGGGTCGCAAAGAGTCAGATATGACTGAGTGACTGAACTGAACTCAAGTGAGGAAGAAATAAAAATAGAAAAGGCTTCACTATACAATAAAGACATAATAGGAAGCTTTATCTATAATGTGAGTCTTGTTTCCATTATACATTACTTGTATGACCGTGGGTAAGTCCCTGAACACTTCTGAATTTCAGTTTACTCATATGCAAAATAGATACAACTAATCATAAGAATTTTTAAGGGCCAAAGTAAAACAGCTGATATAAGCTCTGAAAACATAAAGCACTGTGAAAATATAAGCCATTAAAATTATTAGATCTATGAAGGCAGATTCTGTATCTTAGTGTAAACAAATACTCTTATAACACTTCCTAGTATGTTGCCTTGTAAGATAATTCATGACTGTGAAACTGAAATAATTGCTGAAAATAGTTGTGCATTGAGGACTTAATAATTTACCCTTCCTCCAGAAGTCTGGAGAAGGAAATGGCAAGTAACTTCAGTATTCTTGCCTGGGAAATCCCATGGACAGAGAGCCTGGTGGGCTCCTGTCCATGAAGTCACAGAGTCAGATGTGACTGATCGACTGAGCACACACCAGAAGTCATCTGAAGTCAAACACACAATGGCATTCTAACACTGGTGGTGATAGTCCTTCCAGTACGATCTCATACCATATGATCCTCTTCTAATGTGGCTGACAGTCCACTCACGTGGATGATGGGTTTTTCTTCTCTTCCCCTGTGACTGTCCTGTGCAATAGAGGATAGTGGAAGTGATCCTGTGTGTCTTCTGAGCATCAGAAATAAAAAGACATAGCCTCATTCCTTCTCCCTTTCTCTCCCTCTGAATCTCTCAGTCTCTGTCTTTCTTTCTGTCACAGAACATATGCCTTTGGGAGTAATCTGTCATGTTACAGGAAAGCCCAGGTCACATGGGAGCCAAGGGTAGATACTCCAGTCAACAGCCCAGCCCAAGTCTCCGCCTGTATCAGCTGCAGATGCACAAGTGAGCAAGCGGTTACCTGATTGGAGCCACATTCTTCAAGATCCAGCTGAGATCTCAGACACCATGGAGCAGGGATGGACTGACTTCACTGTGCCCCATTAGACTTTCTGATTCAGAGAAGCTATAAAAAATTACAAATGATGATCTTTTCAAGGGAGTTATTTGTTATGTGGCAACAGACAACTAGAATCCTTTGTCTAATCTGGTGAAACTAAATTAGACAAAGGAAACCTTTTTAATTGCACCCTCAATTAACAAGTTACCCTCTGAGTTCAAAGCGAAGAAGCTACAGAAGGATTGTGACTCATTCGGCCTTCCTTATGAATAAAAAAAGAGGGATTGGAGAATACACTTTGTTTGAAGGGCACGAGAGAAAGGGGGGAAGTATCCTTGTTTCCCTGTGTGATGTTGCTCCAGTTATTCTACTATAGAGAAGAGTGGATGCAGAAGCAAAAAGAAAAGCATGAAATGTTAACTTCTAGACATGTGAATTGCTATAGAAAATGGGCTCAGTGTCCACCAATAGTGAACATGTATAATTAAAAACTCAGAAAATGTGAAGCAATTATTTTTAACTCTTCTTTAGTAGCCATTTTAGAGGGCAATGTGTGTGTTGAATATTTCTAGCACACACTGACCCACTCCCCAGTTGTAACTTTCCCCCCTCTTGCCTGACCTACTTCGTGTTCAACATCACTATGGTTATGAAAATGAGGGCCATGATTAGCATCAGCAGTGTCACTGGACCACTGAGAACACATGCAGTGGTTTCAAAGGAAGAAATTGGGGACAGAACTAATAATACTGAAATACTGAAAGGTGGAATCTGGTTCTGAGTAATGAGGATGTGGTTTCTAAAATCATCTGATCTGCCCCACCAGAGCTGATACAACTTTTCTTCATGGAAAAAAATAAGCATGAAAGCAACCGATGGCTCTTTTTCATCTGGTGCTATTTTAAAATTGTATGACAGCATTAATACTTGCTCTTTCTTTTTAATCGACTTCCCTGGGGTTTCATCCACAAAGCTTCCCACTTTGTTTGAGCTCCCCAAAAGGAGCACTTATTTTTCCTCCACTGTCTATACCACTATGTCAGTGCTTTTCACTACTTTCTCATAGAAGGACGATAGTTTGTCCTGGTTTCACATCTCATCTTAGTTTTTACTCAAGGTTTCTGTGCTCAGGGATCATCATCCCATGTAAGCAACATATTGACCTCTTCAAAATCTGTTATAAAATTGAATGGATGTCCAATTTAGAAATTGGCTAAGGTCCTGCGATTTGCCTTCTAGATTTGTCCAATTGATAAATCTTCTGTTAAAAAAATTCAGAGGTGACATATTTCACAAACCTCACATTGTTCGTGTCTTCCATAAACAAAAGTAAGTGTAAGCTTAATGCTAAGTAGTCTTGTCTCAGCACCTCTAGTGGTAAAGGGCACTGGGGAGTCTGTCTACCTCTGATCTTCCCTGGCAACAGATACGTTCTCTTTCATTTAACCTAGTTCAAGCCTGTCTCTTTGTCAAAACTTGTATCGGCCATTTCAAAATCCAGAGATGAAACTTATTTACAGTAGAGTGTTCTAAAAGTTTACTAGCAAATTATAAGCAATTTGCAATGCTTGTAAATGTTTCTGATGAATCATTGAGCTTGACCTTGAGACCACCTTAAGCAGTCTGCGTATTTATCTTTCATATATTTCCCTGATGGGTTTGAATATTACTTGCATTAAAAATGATGGATGTGGGCAATTTTGTATTAATTGCCATAGGAAAAAAGTTAAATCCAGAGATGAAACTTATTTACAGTAGAGTGTTCTAAAAGTTTACTAGCAAATTATAAGCAATTTGCAATGCTTGTAAATGTTTCTGATGAATCATTGAGCTTGACCTTGAGACCACCTTAAGCAGTCTGCGTATTTATCTTTCATATATTTCCCTGATGGGTTTGAATATTACTTGCATTAAAAATGATGGATGTGGGCAATTTTGTATTAATTGCCATAGGAAAAAAGTCTTAATATCTCTGAATGGGCAGGACTGGCCAGAGAGAGAGAGAGAGACTATATTTCAGCTAAATATTTTTTTTTCCTGGACATTTTTGTGTAAACAAGGTTTGAATTGATTCCTTAGAATAGCTGAGAAAAACGTGTCATTGGCAATTGCCCCAGAATTGCAAAAAAGTGCAAGAAAATGATGAAGTCACCTATTCAGCTTAATCTCCAAGCACAAGAAAGAAAATAGGACATTTATTCTGTCTCACACTTTTCTTGGATCTGTTGTTGAGGAACTGAATCTCAGCAGGTTCTAAAAACAACTAGATGTGTGCTTATTCTTACTTATTCCTTGTAGAATTTCTCTTATAACTGACATATGCATTTATTACATTAGAGCATGCATTCTAATTAATTAAAGAAACTTCTAAAAATATTCTACAAACTCAGGTCTAACTACTTCAGTGTGCTTTAAAGATGGGAATATTTGGCATACTTTCAACCTTGAATATTCATTGGAAGGACTAGTGTGAAGCTGAAGCTCCAATACTTTGGCCACCTCATGAGAAGAGCCAATTCATTGGAGAAAGACTCTGATGCTGGGAAAGATTAAAAGCAGGGGGAGAAGGGGACAACAGAGGATGAGATGGTTGGAAGGCATCACCGATTCAATGGACATGAGTTTGAGCAAACTCCAGAAGATAGTGGAGGGAAGCCTGGTGTGCTGCAGTCCACGGGGTTGAAAAGAATTGGACATGACTTAGTGACTGAATAACGACATTGTCCTGTTAGTTGTATGTTCATGCGTATGTGTGTGTGTTAGTGAGCATTCTTTTTATTATGTATTGAAAGAAACTTGGAAAAAGTAATTTAATTCTGAAAAAGTGTATGCGTACTATGTTTAACTAGTTATATTACATTAGAAGGCATAACAAGAACAGTTTATTATTTGTTCATCCAAGCAGAATATATGCAATTTCAGCCCTGCTTCAATACACTGATTTTTTCTTTCTCTGAACCATAGACTACATACTTTCTCTTCAGAAAGCCAAGCAGAAAGTGATCTAACCCAGAGATGAGAGTAGGGGTTGAGTGTGAGCAAGAGGTGAAAGTCACATGATTATTTGTGTAGTTCAAGATACTATAGAGTGGGTATGAGTCAAATAATGAATCCACCATTATCCCTGATGATGACAGGGAGATGGCTTTATTTTTTTATTTCACTTTGTGTGTACATAGACAAGAAATCAATTTACCCTGATTTTTACAGCACAAAGCCAAGAGATTATTGATTAAAAACATAAGTACTGGTTTTATAGCTCAAGACTATTATGAAGCTGCAAAGAATATTTCTGATGGAGCATTTCTCAAAAAATTTTAATTGAGACCTGCATTTCACTTTTAACAATCAAGAAGTCTTCACTGGCAAAGAAATGATGTGCTTAGAACTCACTGTTCTAGTGAATTACTCTAAGAGGTTCCCTGGTCTCCTCATGTGGCACTGGACACCTCCTTGGGTCCCACGTTTCTGCTCTTCATACAATCTTATAGATTTGTAATGAAAAAGCTGTTGTTTAGTCATCAAATCATGTCCAACTCTTGTGACTGCATGGACTGCAGACCTCGAGGAACATCTGTCCATGGGATTTATTAGGAAAGAAACTGGAGTTGGTTGCCATTTTCTTCTCCAGGGCATCTTTTCAACCCAGGGATAGAACTCGTGTCTCCTGTATTGGCAGGTTGATTCTTTACTGCTGAGCCACAAGGAGTTCAGTTCGTTTCAGTCACTCAGTTGTGTCTGACTCTTTGTGACCCCCATGGACTGCAGCACGTCAGGCTTCCCTGTCCATCACTAACACATGGAGCTTGCTCAAACTCACGTCCATCGAGTCAGTGATGCTACCCAACCATCTCATCCTCTGTCATCCCCTTCTCCTCTCACCTTAAATCTTTCCCAGCATCAGGGTCTTTTAAAATGAGTCAGTTCTTCACATCAGGTGGCCAAAGTACCGGAGTTTCAGCTTCAGCATCAGTTCTTCCAATGAATAGTCAGGACTGATCTCCTTTAGGATTGACTGGTTGGATCTCCTTGCTGTCCAAGGGACTCTCAAGAGTCTTCTCCAACACAGTTCAAAAGCATCAATTCTTCAGTGCTCAGTTTCTTTATAGTCCAACTCTCACATCCATACATGATTCCTGGAAAAATAATAACTGACCAGATGGACCTATGTTGGTAAAGTAATGTCCCTGCTTTTTAATATGCTGCTTAAGTTGGTCATAGCTTTTCTTCCAAGGAGTAAGTTTCTTCCCGTGGCTGCAGTTACCATTAGGAGCCCCCCAAAATAAAGCCTCTTAGTGTTTCCATTGCTTCCCCATCTATTTGCCACGAAGTAATGGGACAAGACCATGATCTTTGTTTTCTGAATGTTGAGTTTTAAGCCAAGTTTTTCACTCTCCTCTTTCATTTTCATCAAGAGATTCTTTGATTCTTCTTCGCTCTCTGCCATAAGGGTGGTGTCATCTGCATATCCGAGATCGTTGATATTTCTCCCGGCAATTTTGATTCCAGCTTGTACTTCATTCAGCCTGGCATTTGCATGATGTACTCTGCATATAAGTTAAATAAACAGGGTGACAATAGCCTTGATGTACTCCTTTCCCAATTTGGAACCAGTCCATTTTTCCATGTCCAGTTCTGTTGCTTCTTGACCTGCATACAGATTTCTCAGGAGGCAGATCAAGTGGTTTCACATTCCCATCTCTTTCAGAATTTTCCACAGTTTGTTGTGATCCACACAGTCAAAGGGTTTGGTGTAGTCAGTAAAGCAGAAGTAGATGTTTTTCTGGAACTGTCCTACTTTTTCAATGATCCAGCAGATGTTGGCAATTTGAACTGTGGTTTCTCTGCCTTTTCTGAATACAGCTTGAACATCTGGGAAGATCATGTTTCTCATACTGTTGAAGCCTGGCTTGGGGAATTTTGAGCATTAATTTGCTAGAATGTGAGATGAGTGCAATTGTGCAGTAGTTTGAGCATTCTTTGGCATGGCCTTCTTTTGAGATTGGAATGAAAATTGACCTTTTCCAGTCCTGCGGCCACTGCCGAGTTTTCCAAATTTGCTGGCATGTTGAGTGAAGCACTTTCACAGCATCATCTTTTAGGATTTGAAATAGCTCCACTGGAATTCCATCACCTCTACTAGCTTTGTTCATACTGATGTTTCCTAAGGCCCAGTTGACTTCACATTCCAGAATGTCTGGTTCTAGGTGAGTGATCACATCATCATGGTTATCTGGGTCATGAAGATCTTTTTTGTACAGTTCTTCTGTGTATTCTTGCCACCTCTTCTTAATATCTTCTGCTTCTTTAAGATCTATGCTGTTTCTGTCCTTCATTGTGCCCATCTTTGCATGAAATATTCTGTTGGCATCTTTAATTTTCTTGAAGGGATCTCTAGTCTTTCCCATTCTGTTGTTTTCCTCTATTTGTTTGCACTGATCACTGAGGAAGGCTTCCTTATCTTGCTATTCCTTGGAACTCTGCACTCAAACTCGGTATATCTTTCCTTTTCTCCTTTGCCTTTCACTTCTCTTCTTTTCTCAAATATTTGTAAGGCCTCCTCAGACAACCAGTTTGTAAAGCCTAATGCTGTAAAGAACAATATTGCATAGGAACCTGGAATGTTAGGTCCATAAATCAGTTTAGGTCCATGAATCAAGCCATCAGGGAAGCCCATAATGAAAAAGAATTCCCACCTATTTCTGTTGTGCAATTTTGGCCACAGTAGTAGTAGATCTGACACTAGTGAAAAGACAAGAGGTCTCAATTTCTTTATAAACTGTGGACTGAAAAATGAATAATTAGGTGTTTTTACTATTCTTAATGATAAAATCAGATCAGCTGTTAAGGACACTCAATCAGTCGCTAAGTAGGCAAATAATAAAACACAGCCCAATACTGAGTTAGCAACCACAAAAATATCCATTTAAGGACTCTGTTCCCCCCCTCCCAAATTTCCAAATAATGGAAGCTTAAAAATGCTTGAGTTAGAGAAAGCATGGTGAAATAGTCTCAAACTGCAGACACATAGCACTTTTAAACATCAGCAAAATTTGCCTCTGAGTCTTTTTAAAGAATTCTATCTTATTCTCATAGAATTTCCATCCCAAATATACAGACAGGCAAAAATTTTAGCATCTTTTTCTTAGTTTTATTGAAAATTTCATTTTGGAAACTCTCTGTTTGAGTTTTTAAATATCCCATGATTAAGGAAATGCATTATTCCCATTAGTTAAATAGTTAAAGAAGTGATCTAAGATATACAAGTTAAAGAAAGGGGTGACTTGAATTAAGATGTGGGCAATTTTAATCAAGACATGCTATATTCAGTAAACTCTATAAGATCAGTGAAGGGAAAAATGTATTAAGGTTAATCAGTTTTGAAGAAATGTAACTAGTAGATAATGTGCCCTGATTTTTTTCTCTGTGACAGGTGTAATAGCACAATCACTGTTCATCTATATTTCACTGGGCATAAATGCAAATTTCTCATTTTCACAGAAGAGAGAATTTTATTACATTATATTGATTTAGAAATAATTCATTAACCTCCACTCCTTCTTTTTCTTTACATATCAGTCTGTCTCTATTCAAGGTTTTATCTTCATTTTTCAATGAGTTACTGAGAAGTGTCTTATACTGTAGGCTATTAAAAGATTGTCTTTTATACCTTCAGCTTTGTGCTTCTTGGCACAAAGCTGGTACTTGTTTCCTGTACATTTTTGGATATTATTTGGTATTTGGGAATGCTGGCTGCATTTCCTTTAAGTTGAGGATTTTGATAGTTTCATATAATGCACAATATTTGTTGCTTTCTTATGAACTTCCACTAGTTTTTGAAAAAGAGGTATGTTTATATGTTGATTTTTTTCCTTCCTCTCCTAAAGTCAGGTGTGTATAATGTTGATGGCTATAATGGAACTAAGTCAATTAAAATAAATACAGTGATTTTCAATAAATACAGTCCTGTCCAGGACAGGATGGACATCCAAAGACATTTTTGATTGCCATAAATGCATGGATGGAGGCTGCTATTGACATCTAGGAATAAAGGCCAAGAATACTGTTAAGCATCTTATAGTACACAGGCAAATCCTCTACAGCAAAGTGATCTGGTCCAAAATGTTAACAGTGATCCAGGCTAAGAAACCTTGTTTTAGATAATTTGTACTGAAAGTTGGAGTCCACTTTTTAGAAGTGTGAAATCAGATACAGCTTAATTTCTCTGTGCCTTTCTTTTCCCTTTCCATTAAAGTTGAAATTTTAAAATCAAATGAACAATCAAAGACACACAAAAGTGTCTAGGCCCAAAGGTGCTTACCAAAATTTTATATATAATAGTAAAAGGTATAAAACTGCCTAAAAGTCAAACAATACAAAATTTATAGTATTTACCATGGTTAATAGTCCCATCACTTCATGGGAAATAGATGGGGAAACAGTGGAAACAGCGTCAGACTTTATTTTTTGGGCTCCAAAATCACTGCAGATGGTGACTGCAGCCATGAAATTAAAAGATGCTTACTCCTTGGAAGAAAAGTTATGACCAACCTAGATAGCATATTCAAAAGCAGAGACATTACTTTGCTGACTAAAGTCCGTCTAGTCAAGGCTATGGTTTTTCCTGTGATCATGTATGGATGTGAGAGTTGAACTGTGAAGAAGGTGAGAGTTGGACTGTGAAGAATGCTGAGCACTGAAGAATTGATGCTTTTGAAGTGTAGTGTTGGAGAAGACTCTTGAGAGTCCCTTGGACTGCAAGGAGATCCAACCACTCCATCCTAAAGGAGATCAGCCCTGGGTGTTCTCCGGAAGGACTAATGCTGAACCTGAAACTACGCTACTTTGGCCACCTCATGTGGAGTTGATTCATTGGAAAAGACCCTGATGCTGGGAAGGATTGGAGGCAGGAGGAGAAGGGGATGATAGAGGATGAGATGGCTGGATGGCTTCACCAACCCAATGGACATGAGTTTGAGTGAACTCCAGGAGTTGGTGATGGACAGGGAGGCCTGGTGTGCTGTGACTCATGGGGTCGCAAAAAGTCAGACACAACTGAGTGGCTGAACTGAACTGAATACATAATTGGAATACAATATCATAAAACTTATAGGTGAGTGTTAGAATAATATGCAAAGTGCTGAATGTACCAAGTAAAACATTATTGAACCAAGTGACTTATACAAAAGAATCTAATGTTAGAGAAGTGTTTATGCTCATAGAGAAAAATTGAAAACAAAAAAATGTTACTTTGTTACTTCTAGAGATATGGGTCAATTCTGCACCTGATGACATTTTTTAAATGGTGGGTAATAATTTAATTTTGTTATGAGAGCACACACCCTGGGCCTTGACAAATGTGAGCTTGCACTGTTGTTTCATCACCCACAACCATTCTGTGACTTTGGGCTTCACTTTTCCGTTAAGTGAAACATCTTTAAATGGTGGCTTTGAAGATTAAATGGTTCTGTGTATAAACTGCGTGGTAAAATTTAGCTCTCTTCTTCCTTACTCCAATGAGATAACTTGAGGCATTATTGAGAGAATTCTTTAAGGTGTTTTTCCTTTTTATGTATTTCTAACATTCTTGGAGAAGACTCTTGAGAGTTCCTTGGATTGCAAGGAGATCCAACCAGTCAATCCTAAAGAAATCAGTCATTGGAAATATTCATTGGAAGGACTGATGCTGAAACTGAAACACCAAGACTTTGGCCATCTGATGCGAAGAGCTGACTCATTTGAAAAGACTCTGATGCTAGGAAAGATTGAAGGTGGAAGGAGAAGGGGGCGACAGAGGATGAGATGGTTGGATGGCATCACCGACTCCATAGACATGAGTTTGAGTAAGCTCTGTGGGTTGGTGATGGACAGGGAACCCTGGTGTGCTGCAGTCCATGGGGTTTCCTAAGGGTCAAACACAACTGAGCTAATAGAAATCTCAGGTCTCATTTGGGCCCAGAAATGTAATTGTTAATTGATTTGTGAATGAATTGATCTGACGTCATATTTCCATCGCCACCACTACCCTGGCTCCCAGTTTAAATTCAATTTGATTTAATTCTATTCAGTTCATCAATTCAGTTCAGTTCAATTCAACTTATAAGTCTTAATGGGAAACATCTATTTATATGATAAACACAAATATGAATAAGATAAGGCCCCTCTTCATCACAGCCTCACAGCCTAGAAACCAAGGTGGATATAAATATAAGAAACTCTAATATAAAATGGCAAAGAGGTACCAACTATGAAGTGAATGGACAAGTAAGGGAAGGATGGGAACATTTTGTAAAATGAAGGACAAGCATTTGGTGTATCCTTCAAGAATGGGAGGAGGTTTTGATGGGAAAGGAGCATTTTCCAGTTGTCCTTTTTGTGATGTACGGACACCTTAGACAGGTAGATTTCAGACATGGTCAGACATGGTAGAAGGTGTTATGTGGCTGGTATGTAGTGGTCAGTCCAAGAACAATGAGAATCAGGCTAAAAAATAAAATTGGTGGATTAGAGACATCTTTACCTATTAAGTGAAAGCAACTAGATTTTATTTTGTGTTCAATGTGGAGTCACTGAAAGTTCTTTATGGGGAAGTGACATGAAAATAACTCTGATTAGTGAACTGAGAAAGATTTAAATGCTAAATTTAAAACCTATTTCATCTTACACAACAGTGGGCTAGCTTAATACTACACTAAGTATCTTAATGCAAACTACATGTTTAGTATTTTTGTAACTAGAATTAAGGAATTTTAGACAAGACTATTTAGAGCATGAACAGTATCCTATGCTCTGGTCCTGATAAATATTGATTAAGAATATAATGATTGATCCTGAATAAAATTATGATTTCTGCCTCTAAAATGATCAGATAAAATTATTCTGAGGAATTCATCTGTTAGACAGTTGAGAAATAAATTTCTGTCAAGCTTAAATTCCAAATTTTCGAATGAAGAATTAGAGACACTTTTGAATATATATTTCATGTGGCCAATCTGTGAGATTCATTTTTGAGAAGGTTACAGTGTTACCTTATAACATTGTTAGTAAACTCATTTTCAGAAAGTAGAAAATTTTACTTTGAGTCAGAAAAATTAGTCTTTATCAATTCTAACTTCAGTGTTTATGTTATTAATTTTAAAGAATGGCCTGGGGAAGAAAATAAAAAGAAATTGCTTATCTGCTGAAAAATATAACAGACTGGAGGACCTATCCTCTTTCTTTTGAGGTGTGTCTGTAGAACACATTGGCCCATTACCAAAATACATATTTCAGGAATTATACTTCTTTCTAAGCATTGGTTTGCAGTCCATTTCCAAGTCTAAGGTGATTTAAATTACATGATTTCTCTGTGCATTTAAAATAAGGTTTTTAATATTTTAGTTTTAAGTAATAAAATGCCATTCAAGTGTGTAATTTATTACTAAACCCATTAATATTTATAGCCCAAAAATGATTTTCCTGAATGGTGGAAAAAATCCTCAATATCAATTTTTGCCTATTAAAAAAAAGCAACAACAGTGAAGAGTTCCGTGACAGAGTATATTAAACATATATATATACATATTTAGACTATAACCATAAACTTTCCATCTAGTCATTTTCTATTAGATCTTGCACTCTGAAATTCTAAGCTATGTTTAATTGATAGATTAAACATTTGGAGATATTAATGAGGTTGTGTGGGTTTCCCTAGTAGCTCAACTGGTAAAGAATCCTCCCACAGTGCAGGTGGTTGGATTGCTGAGTTGGGAAGATGCCCAGGAGAAGGGATAGGCTACCCACTCCAATATACTTGCATTTCCCTGGTGGCTCAGATGGTAAAGAATTTGCCCACAATGTGGGAAACCTGGGTTCAATCCCTGGGTTGGAAAGATCCATGGAAAGCATGGCAATCTATTCCAGTATTCTTGGCTGGAGAATCCCCATGGGCCAAGAAACCTGGAGGGCTAGAGTCCATGGGGTCACAAAGAGTTGGACATGACTGAGCAATTAAGCATAGGATAGCCCATGTGGTTGTGTAGCACTCTGTATACTCTGATTTTGGAAATGAACAATTAAACTTACTGAACCCTCTATTTTGTCTATTTAAATAAAGGTTTGTGATGTCTACTGACATCAATCATTACTTTATCCATATACCTCAGTTCAGTTCAGTTCAGTTCAGTCGCTCAGTCGTGTCCGACTCTTTGCGACCCCATGAATTGCAGCACGCCAGGCCTCCCTGTCCATCACCAACTCCCGGAGTTCACTCAGACTCACATCCATCGAGTCAGTGATGCCATCCAGCCATCTCATCCTCTGTCGTCCTCTTCTCCTCCTGCCCCCAATCCCTCCCAGCATCAGAGTCTTTTCCAATGAATCAACTCTTCGCATGAGGTGGCCAAAGTACTGGAGTTTCAGCTTTAGCATCATTCCTTCCAAAGAAATCCATAAACCTACTTTATATATATATATACATTCTGATATTGATATGTGCTGAACATTGTTCTAGGCACTGAAAATATAGCCATGGAAAGGCAAATCACCAACTTCCACAGCCTTCTGGATCTTACATTTTAATGGAAATCAGAAAGAGTCTCCTTTATTTCAATGTATCTTAATAAATGAAAAGTACAACTCAGTTTTATGTATGTCATTCATTTTCAAATACTGTAGACTTTCAATAGATTTCTACTGTGTGCCCAGGACTGCATGGCACCACTAAGGCTCTGAAAAGAGGGAATAACTGCCAAAGACTTTGAAGACTTAATGATCATTCCCTTAATTCTAACTTAGTTCCCACTTATATTACTACAACACGCATCTGGTCCTACTCTTGCTTTCAGTTGCTGACTCACAATCCAGGATGAAATCAGGATGAAAACCACTGTTAAATTCATCTTCCTTAAGACCACATTTCCAACGTCTCTTTTTGCATGAGAATCCTTAATGTTCAATTATTTTCAATGAGATCCAGGCTGAATTCTCAAATCTGGGTCAGCCAGTGTCAAGCAGGAGAGTAAGATCATTGTGTGTATGTTAGATGAGGTAGTCATTTTAGGAATAAGACCTAAACAGTGGTGCAATTATGTGGTAAGCAAGAGTTTGAAAGGTGAGCTGGAACTTGAGAGAAGTCCCTCAGTAGCCCTCTTGGTGTCAGATGTATCCTTGGAGTAAAGCCATGAGGGGACCTGGGTGTGAAGCTGAAGTTGGGTAGCAGAGCAGATAGGAATAGAGAAGAGCTGGAGGCAGGGTGGAGGAAAGTTAGCACCTGAGGTGTCTTCTCTGTTCTTGTCATCTCTGACCTTAATGACCATCAGAGGGTGGTGGCTATTGATTCATATCCACCTTCCTGATATTATGCAAATTCTCTTTTGGTCAACTCTGACTTGAAAATACAGAAGAGAGTGGTTTTGGAAGCATAGCTCCAGCCTTGCCAAACTGATGTAATACTGTGGTCTCATCTCTCCTAATATTCCAGTCTCAGTGCCTTTTTTCTTCTCACAAACTTATTTCCTTACTTCATTTCTTGGTCCTCTGACTTATCCCATCACTAGGCTCTGTGAATGCTGTCTTCTACGTCTGGTACACTTATCTACCTTCTGTTTGCCAGCCTGCATACTTACTCCTCAATTAAATATTTTCTGATCTTTAATAACATGATGTATATATAAAATATGTATTATATATACAATACACAAACTGTACATTTTATTTATGGTATAGTATTTATATATGTGCAAACATATATATATTAATCAAAAATAGCTGTAGAGTATAGTTCAATCACTTACTATTTCATACACATTTCTCAACCAAAATGTGGCACCTCGACAAAGAGAAAATAAAAACTTTTGGATGAAACTATAAAATTGTCAAGTGCCTACTCCTCAGTTTAGATTGAACATCAGATTATAGAGGTTTTGACATTGTTTAGCATTTTAATAGCAGTTGTAAATGTAATCTGTATTTGAAATTCTTTTCTATTACTTTGAAATGACTATAGAATTTTGAGGAGGATGTGATTAAGTGAAGTTGCTCAGTCGTCTCTGACTCTTTGCAACCCCATGGATTGGAGCCTACCAGGCTCCTCTGTCCATGGAATTTTCCAGGCAAGAGTATTGGAATAGGTTGCCATGCCCTCCTCCAGGGGATCTTCCTGACCTAGGAATCAAACCCAGATCTCCCACATTGCAGGCAGATGTTTTACCATCTGAGCCACCAGGGAAGCTCATGAGGAAGTGATTAACACAGTGAAAAAAAAATAGATTTGCCCAGAGGAAGTGTTCATCGGCCTTATATAAACAGTTCTGACCAAGGAAATGTTGGGAGTGGGAGAACTGCACAGGTTTACAGAGGATTAGGTGATCTGAAAGTGGGAGAAAAAAAGATAAGCTTGGTAAAGGTATAATATTTTTCAGTATGGTGGGTCTAGACAGATAGATGTAGAATAAATGAAAGGGATGTTCATTATTCTGCAAAGAAAAGGAACAGAGTTGGAAGTCAGGTTTACCAGAAAGCTGGAAGGATCATGAGAAAAACAGCAAGAGGAAATTTTCTGTTTTCACTTTTCAATATGACCTCGTATTGATGTCTGTAAAAACAAACAAGAATAATAAAGAAAGTGGAAGATGTTGCTTTTCACTTGACTAATGCTGGGACCTGTCCTATGAGCTTTCCATATGCTAACTCAGTATTTTGTTCATACTCCAGAGAGAGAGGTAATCTCTTTTACCCTCAGTTTACAAAGAAGGAAAATGTGGCACAAAGAGTTATAATTTTTTTACCTACACTATTATAGCTAGTAAAATATGGAGACAAAATATGAACTCAGCCAATCTGGGTCAGAGTCTATTTTTTTAAAGTTGTGCTATATGCTATATGCTTCATCACTCGATTGTGTCCCACCGTTTGCAATTCCATGGCCTGTAACCCACCAGGTCTTCTGTCTGTGAGGATTCTCAAGGCAAGAATATTGGAGTGTCATGCCCTCCTCCAGGGGATCTTCCCAACCCAGGGATGAAACTCAGGTCTCCTGCATTGCAAACAGGTCTGAGTCACCAGTGTAAATGTCTTCACAAACCACACCGAAACATTTTTTCCCGTTTCCACTTCTATCCAGTTTATCATGCTGATAGCCCATGAACTTCACATGTCACCTGGGAAATTTTGAAAAAAATACAAATTCTTGGATCTCATTCTAGATCTGTTGAATCAGAATTTCCTGAGAAAGGGCTGGGAAAATTACTTGACTTCTTCTGAACCAGAGTTAAACTTGGGCCCTTAAGTCAATATTCTAATGCCTCTTTATCCTCAACAGTTTAAAAAAAAAAAGTGCAGAGGAAATATATGACACGCTCTCATGTGTTTATTGATCTCCTGCCCAAAGATCATCTTCTCTTGCACACCTTGCTCAAATTTTCAGGTGAAATCATTTTTCTCATTATGTTAAATAAACTTCTGTGATTGGACCTAGTACATCACATTAATCTATTTACATCTTATATCCAGGGTAGAGTTATGAATGAGAATTCCATACATTTCACTGAATCAGGGAATATATAGGCAGATGTGTTATGAGCATATAGTGACTTTTGTTAACAAAGGTGATTTCTTACTGTTGATCATGACTGCCTGACCTCCCCATCTGCTTTCCCTCAGTGGTTGAGTTTTCAAGGTCACATTCTTGAAGCTTCTTATAAAGCAAAGATCTGTGAATCATTTTATAGCATCATGTTTAGACCATCATTTTTATGACATATATTAAATATTTATATTTGTGTATTAGAGGAAAATGTATAGGCATCAAATTATCTCCTTGAGTAAGTAAGTTTTCAAAAATAGCTTGCAAACAACTTCATGTCAGAAGTTAGTGAATGCACTTACGGTAGTAGGTTCTTTATTTTTAAATGTATAGTATGCACTTAATACTACATAATAAAATTATATTATTATATAGTAATGCAATGGATTCTCACAATTATATTTCAATGATAAATCCTAGAGATAAAGACTTCATTGAATAGAAGTGAAATAAAATTTCACAATAGTCGTGAAATAAAATTTCACTACACAGATTAAAATATACTGAAAATTCCTAGAAGAGGCATCTCTAAATTTTGGTTTCACAAAGTGGAACTGAGAGGCCCATCTGGCTTGAACAAAAGAGCACAAGGACTTCTCTGGTGATTCACTGGTTAAGACCCCAGGCTTCCACTGCAGGGGGCACAGCTTCAATCTCTGGTCGAATGAATGAAGAGTACTCATGCCATGCAGTGAAGACAAAAAAAAGTACATTTTGAAAAAAAAAAGGGGGGGAAGGGGGAGAGGGAAAGACACATGCAGAGAACAAGTGCTTTGAGAATACCCATAAACCAATAGAATCTTAGAGATGTGAATGATTTTAAAAAGGATATTTAGTCTAAGCCCTTTATTTCCAAACAAAGCAACTAATATTTAACATCACCCTCTTGCTAAAAGAATTTTCAAAAAATTTAAGCAACATGTGATATGGTCATATATATTTTACTTAAAAAACGATGCCTAATGTTTAGCAGCCAGTGCAAATAAAGGAAAAACATAAATGCTTATTAATTTATAAGAAGAAGCTTAGAGGTCTGGAAAAACGGAAGTGAGAGAACCAAGTATAAAACTAGCTTATACCAATAGAAGATTTACATGACTTTGGATTAGTCACTGAGCTTTTTTTTTTTTTTTTGAGTTGGGTTTCCTGGTCTTCTTCCTGCAAGATTTTTTGAGGCTTAGTGAATATGGTCACTATTTATCAAGTGGTCTAAGCCAACTTCCTGCCATCAACTATGACTCAGATTGCCAAATTGTCTTCCTAAATCCAAGTCAAATTAGTTAGTATTCTTCCGCGCGTGTGTGTGTGTGTGTGTGTGTGTGTGTGTGTGTGCATGCTCTGTTATACTGACTGTTTGCGACTCTATGGACTATAGCCCGCCAGGCTCCTCTGTCTATGGGATTTCTCAGGCAAGAATACTGGAGTGGTTTGCCATTTCCTTCCTCTAATATTCTTCTACATGTTTACAAATTTGATGGGTAGAAATGTCTCCTTTAATTTACCTTCTCCTGATTATCAATTTGATTTGACCTATATTTTTATATTCATTTGCTATTTTATTCTGTGGTTTTACTCAATTTTATTGAGTTTTCATATCCTTTAACTAGTTTTCTACTTGCTGCTGGTTTAATTTGAAGTGGAATTTTAACAGGTAAAGAATATTACTTTTATGTTATATATATTAAAGTGTATTCTTACAGGCTGCGTCTCCTTTTTAAAACTTTCTTGATGGTGGTTTGTCTTTAGAGAATTTAAAATTTCATGTGGTTGAATTTGCCAGTATAATTCTCTGCAACCACTGAATTGTATGTCATAGAAAGACTTTTCATATCCCTAATAAAACTATTATCCTATATTTTATACTACTAAATTTAAGAATTTTAGCATGTTGTTTTCTTTTGATCTGGAACTTGGCTTTGGTCTTTGAATGTTACAGTGTAATACTGAACTCCTGGAGTGTTGGGGACACTTGTGTATCCTGTATTGGGGTGCTATTTACTGGCTATGTCTTCCTTTTATTAGTGACAGGATGCTACATAGTCTAATCAGTTAGAAGGGTGTACTAGAAACAAGCGCAGTAGCACTAACTCGGAAAAGAGACATGGCATCTTTTCCTTGAGCTGCTTTGTTTTGCGGAAACTCACTCTGTCTTTATCAAGAAGTGAAAAAATCTGCCTGTTTTGCTTTCCAATTATTCTCAGAATGCTGGGGAACATGATGATGAAGGGGCCATTCTTAATCTGAATTTAGCTTAGATGTGTTCAATATTTATACTAGCACTGTATGAGATTTCCTCTAAGACAAAAATTGAGATAACTGTGTAAACGTGTGTAGATGTGTATAAATGTTTAAGCAGATATAAATTGTTTCTGCTTAACTTGCTGCAATTTCCGGGAGAGATCTGAAGCATTATGTAACTTTACTATTAAAATGTTATTCTGTGAAACTCGAATTTAGCCTCAGAGTTGCAGATACTAAGAATTAGATATTAATTAACATATATGTGAAATCATTATCAAAAACATGGTTTTCATGCGATACCCTCTTTGTGAGATTAGGAACCTTGTCCCAATTTTCCAAATTTAGGGTTTAAAAGTTGAGAATTTGGAAGCACAATAAAATTGTCTGCATATGAAAAAGTTTAGAGTTGCAGGATGAATTAACTTCTCTCTGTTGGAAGCAGGAGAATGACTTTGGGGAGTGATTCTGAAGCCCAGAAGAATCTTGGTGGCTCTGAGTTCCACTGGTTGGTTCATAGAAGGTACCCAGGAAGTGCTTATTAAATACTGATGAATAAATAGCTTCTCTACATTCTAGTGGGGAAGATATCATGGAAGAGTTAAGGCTTTTTAATGGTAAAAACAGATGGGTAGGTTAATTGACTAACTGTTAAAGAAAACAATTTTTGACATCCAACACATGTCTTTAGCTTCCAAGATTAGGGATGCCCAAAGGTTTGATGTCTGTTTGGAATCATTGCTGTTGTTCTGGTTCTGAGATTACAGATCTTTTTAAAGACTGCCTTGGATCTTGAAGATTCTTTACATCGCGGTTCACTTCTGCCTTGTCTAAGACAAGGCTGAGCACAACCTTGCTGTAACTCAAGGAGAATGAACAGGGCACACACAGGTGCAGTAAAAGATCATTTTGGGACTTCTAAGCTGTCTATCAAAAGGAGTTCTTTTGCTTTTTTTTTTTTTTTTTTTTTTTTTTGCTAAAAAGGAAACATTGTTGCTAAGTTGCCTCCAACTCTTTTGTAATACCTGGACTACAGCCAGCTAGGCTTCTCTGTCCATGGGACTTCTCAGGCAAGAATGCTGGAGTGGGTTGCTGTTTCCTTCTCCAGGGGATCTTCCCAGCACAGGGATCGAATTCACGTCTCCTGTGTTGGCAGGCAGATTCTTTACCACAGAGCCACTAGAAAAGCCCAAAAAGGGGATAGTGAAGTATATTCTTAAAGTGACATATTTATATGACATTAGGTATGTCATACATGTCATAAATGACATACCTAAATGGCAATAGGTATATTCTCAGTATGACAATATATTGTTTAATGTGTGCTAAGATCAGTGTGAAATTGAATAATGACTACCTGACTACTCCTCAGGTAGTTTCCTAAACTCAGTAAAGAGTACATTATGGAGAAAGAATGGATAAGCATTCTGTGCAATTAGGAGATGGCTTTCTGCTTTTCACAAAGAAAGCACCTGCAAAATATCTACCCAAACATAAGGTAGGTTCCACATGCACTAAAGAATTTTATGTTTGTGTGAGAAGTAGATGGATGCTCCTTGTAACACTAATCCCATTGTTTTGTCTTTTGGCTTCCTGACTCCAAAAAATGATATGGGTGGATGAAAGCATCCATTTCTGTTCTTCCAGTAGTGAAGGTAACGCTGATACCCTGTGTCTAGTTATAAAGAATAACAAAGCAGCAGGAGCCAGTGTATCTATTCTTCTTTGTGACAAGGAGTGATTTATGGCAACATGCCATGCTGAGCATATGCTTTATCTAACAAGAGTAGTTATTATTTGAGTGACCCATTGCTAGATCAAGCTCCAGGGAAAGTTGTGAAAGATTTCATTCTATAGGATGATTTCTGTTTCTGTTTTCTTTTACTCAATTGTGTGTCTGCCAGTGCTGTACAATAAAGGGCTCTAAGACTTGAATGAATTTTACTATTGAAATTTATCATGCAAAATACTTTACCTGCTACTTTGTGACTTCTTTTTCTTTCCCCACTGTTTTTGTTCCTTTTTGTCCTTGTGGTCTCCACATTTTTCAGTTTTCTTTATATATGTATTTTAGGTTAAAGTTGCACTTCCAAAGAGTCTACAGTGTCTTCCAAAGAGAAATGTTTTAAACACACAGTCTTGATTTTAAGGAAAAACTGGGCAGAGATAATTGCAATAACAGTAAAATGTGCAGTAATAACATTAGAAGGAATTCTATATTCTGTTTATACAGGATGTAAAAGCTTACAGAAAGCCCTTGAATTCCCACGATCTCTTTCAATTTACACAGACTTAAATCCTTCCTTGTATTTTAAGTGGTCGTAGTCTAGTTTCCATCACTTTAAGTTGTTTTTTCACTAGTGGGTAAAATTGGAAACAAGTGTACTGTAAGAAAAAAGAAGTTCAGAGCCACTTACAGGTTCAATCACTAGGTGATGGTTTTTCTTTTCTTCCAAGTGACATGGATGGCTCTGTCAGACTGAGTATTCACTGGATAAATGAATGGTTGGAGAATTCCCATATGCTTTCTCCTCTGAGCGATGCACAAGCACGCTGATGAACATACTGCCGCCCGCCGGAGCTTCTGTTGAGCAGTCTTCTTCTAACCTCTCTGCAGCTACAGACCTAATACCCAAGCCAGCCTACAGCTCCATCCTTCTTTTTGCGAACTAATGACTGTGGATAGTGCAAGCTTATTTGACAACAACTAAATTTGCTTTAAGAGCAAGTATAATACAGGAGGGAAAAAAAAACCCAATCAAATATTGTTATTTTGACCCTTTTAGTTACCTTGTAGAAAGTGCCCTCCTAATTTGCTGCTCGATGTGATCTCAGCATTCAGTAGAAGGCTGAGGATTTTTCATTCCAATGACAGGAATCCATTAATAAAACAACAATCTTTTGTGTATAGTTATCTTTAATCTCATTTTGTCACACACTTCTCAGTAGCATTTCCACTCGTTTTACATTATAATTTATGGCACCGAAACAACTCCTGCCCTAGAAAAGGTCATTCTGTCAAGGTTTACTTGTCTTTGAAGAAAAGTAATAGAGCATTATTTATGAACTGAAGAGTGCACTTCACTACTTTAATCAATCAGGAAGATGCTTGTATTATTGCATCTTTTGCTGCTCCCTCCAAACCCCAAACCCCAAAGAACCACAAGCAAAGGAGGCGCCAATCTTGCTTTTTCTTTTATGTTGCAAAAGGCCTCTTACCTTTTAAGTCTCTTCTGCTTTTGTGTTTATGGCTCTATGGAAATAACAAGCCTGATGATGTCTGATATCTGGGAACAATTTGTAAATTCTATGCAAGGGGTTGATCTGTTCTAAAGATCATAGAACCTCTGGACAGATGAACCAGCCTATCCAATATGCTCATTATGGGAAATTCATCTGATAAAACAGGAGGGAATGTGCAGTTAAAAACCTCATGGATAGAGGAAAAAGTTGAAGAGGTTTGAAACTGTCTCAGAGAGTAATCAGCAAAACAAAAGCAATTACCATGTTTTTGTACAGAAGATCCCCAAACATAACCACAGTTGGTCCCCATATGTTTCTAGAAACTACCACAAGCACAAATTAGAACATGCTGTGTGGGGAAATGAATTGATAGTTCATTAGAGAAAACAGTTACAGTTGGAATAAATGTCTCCAATAAGGATTTAATTTAAGCTAGAAAGGATGTTGGGTGTGAGTTAAACACCAATTGATAGCAATGTCATCTTCATGCAATTTAAAAAGTATGCTAAAAATGTAATTACAAAATGGTTAAATATGAGTCCATGTAGTTCTGGTAAATTATAATACATGAGTATGACTTTAAGATTACGTAAAAGTCAACTGACGGTGAATTTTTAGAACTTAATGGAAAAAAATAAGCTGGAGAACTAGAAAATGACACGTGTCTGAAATATTTTGTTTTAAATATCAAATTAACCAAAGCACCAAATTCTATATGTATGTTAGATTACAGTCACACTTCCAAAGAGCCTGCAGAAAAATGTTTTAAACACACAGTCTTGATTTTAAGGAAAAATTGGGCAGGGGTAATTGCCTGTGTTGAAACGTTATAGTAATTTCCAAGTTGATTTAGAAGTTAAGACTGGATCGAGTAACCTCAATTATTTGTTTATTTATTTATATCATTGCCAAGATTTTGGGGTGGCTTATATTCAATTAAGACTATTTACTTGAAAAGAAAAACAACTGATTGACTCATTAAAAATTTTAAAAACTTAATTCCTGTCCCTCAAAATGATGATAAAACCAAAATTCCATTATCAATTGAGTGAACTGAATTTTAAGTATTTGAACATTGTTGTAGTGATTGAAAATAATTGCTTTTAGATATAAATGTATATTTTGTATTTCAGAATAAGGATAACGAACAGGGCATTCTCTCGAGGATCAAGGGTGAAGGGACCTTGCAGTTGGTACTGATGTGTGGATAAAACAAAGGCAGGTAGAAGTGAAAAGGTGAGAGGTGGTCATCGCACATGGTTCATGCTTTACCTTGGAGAAGGAAATGGCACCCCACTCCAGTACTCTTGCCTGGAAAATCCCATGGACAAGGGAGCGGGTGGGCTGCCGTCCATGGGGTCGCGAAGACTGGGACACGACTGAGCGACTTCCCTTTCACTTTTCATCTTCATGCATTGGAGAAGGACATGGCAGCCCACTCCATTGTTCTTGCCTAGAGAATCCCAGGGACAGGGGAGCCTGGTGGGCTGCCGTCTATGGGGTCGCACAGAGTCGGACACAGCTGAAGAGACTTAACAGCAGCAGCAGCAGCAGCAGCAGCAGCAGCAGCAGCAGCAGCATGCTTTACCTCCATTTTATAAGTTTCTCAGTTTCTCAAAAAAGATCCTTGTGAAGAAATGAAGACATGGGAAGAAGACATGGGAAGAAGACACGACAATTGACAATGTTAAATAGAAGGTCAACTTTAAGCCATAGGATAAAATGGAATTGCAATAGATAAAGTATAAAACCCACACTTACAGTAGATGTTGCTCACTGGAAAGAGACTAAGACTGTACCATATCTCTTCCCAAAGTAGGGATGTACCACACCCCTTCCCAAATTGGGTTGTAGCATATCTTTTCTCAATGTAGGGATGTACCACAGCTCTTCTCCAAGTAGGACTGTGCCATATCTCGTCCCAAAGTAGGGATGTACCATATCTCTTCCCAAAGTGGAGATGTGCTATATCTCCCCCCATAGTGGAGATGTACCACATCTCTTCCCAAAGTAGGACTGTGCCATATTCTTCTCAAAGTAGGACTGTACCATATCACTTTCCAAGGTAGATGTATACCACACCTCTTCCCAAAGTGTGGAGGTACCACATCTCTTCCAAAACTAGGACTTTTATCACAATTTCTTTTCAACATCTGTCCATTAGCTCACCAGTGCTTACTTGGGTCTCTGCCATGCACATGCGTTTGTTTGCACATCTCCTTTTGATATCACCTCCATATAAAAAGAGTGCTTCTCTTTGTCAGTTTGGATCTCACAGTTCTTCCAAAACAACAGAGAAGGAAGATATTGGTAGTGATTCAGTTTTCTGGAGGCTGGAGAATAGTGAAGGAAAAAAGCATATAATTTGTAATGCTTATATTTGTAACATGCTATTTGTAATATTATATGTATATACTATATTTTATTCATATTACAAATATAATTTTAAAAATTACATAGTTTTAATTCCTTTAAAAATAATGATCTCTTGTGAATGACTAAGATAAATTTTGGATTCTGATTTTTTAAAATGGATATCATGAATAG